>SWBJ01000520.1:0-27869 GCA_024195555.1 Aureobasidium sp. EXF-12298
CACTGGTTACATTGCTGCCAACAACCAGTTCCAGTTCGACAAGCCCGCCCAGACCGGTGCCATCTACACCTCTGGTTTCTCCGTCTGCAGCAACGGCACCCTTGCCATCGGCTCCTCTGCCATCTTCTACCAGTGCTTGAGCGGCGACTTCTACAACCTCTACGACGAGTCCACTGGTAACCAGTGCTCTCCCATCTACATCAACATCCTCAAGGCTGGCGGTGTTGCTTCCAGCGGTGCTGCCACCCAGATTGGCGACGGTCAACTCCAGGCCGCCACCTCCACCAAGGCTGTTACCCAGATCTCTGATGGCCAGATCCAGGCATCTACCGGCGCCCCTGTCACTCAGATCTCCGACGGTCAAATCCAGGCATCCACTGGTGGTGTCGCCGTCACCCAGATCTCCGACGGCCAGATCCAGGCTCCTACCTCGACTGCTGCTCCCGTCACTCAGATCTCTGACGGTCAGATTCAGGCTCCCACCACCGTCAAGCCCGTCACTCAGATCTCTGATGGCCAGATCCAAGCCCCTACCTCTGCCGTCAAGCCTGTCACTCAGATCTCCGACGGTCAGATCCAGGCCCCTACTGGTGGTGCCACTCGCCCTGCTAACGGCACTGTCGTTGCCCCCACCAGCCCCCTTGCCTACACTGGTGCTGCCGCCCTCCCTACCTTCGCCGCTGAGATGCTCATCGCCGCTGGTGCCATGGCTGTCGCTCTCCTGTAAGCACCTACTTGCTTGCATGGATACTTTCTTTTATACAACCACTCTCACGACCTATTCGCTTCCGCCATGATATTCATGTTGATAATGAGCATATTGGGCTCGTCGGGAGGGGCTTGTTCGTTCGTCCCTCGTCGATGAGACAAGGGTCAATAACAGTTCGAGGTTTGGGCAACAGGACTACGCCTATTAATGTTTGATCGGAGTGGAACGAGATGCTTCCGAAAGGGAGGTAATAAAGACGTGTCGTCTTGGAAAATTGTTTTCCACATTTTTTATTTGCATTTTCTGGTCGGCTTGACAGCTTCTTGCATCCCGGAGCCTGCTTTTTCTTGTCCTTCATTGTGCATATAGCCTTTACTCTTTTTTTTTTCTTTCGGATGGATATTTAGTCTATCATTGAATCAATTCTTCTACTACAATTACCTCTCTTTCCTCTTCTGCTTGTGATTTGTATTCAGCCAGCTTCAATCTTGCTCGTATCGAATATTGTGCTCGACGCTCGAACCGACGACGAAACCCACCTTCACTCCAAGGACGCGTCGTCACCCACACTTGGTGGAATCAAATAGTGCAAAACCCTCACCAAGCCTTGGAACCTTGGAAGTGACAAGCCGTCTTTTTCGTACTTAGCCGGCGCCGTTGGCTCCTCGTTCAATGAACACGCTGGCGGCTGTCCAGCTTCGTCGCGATCTCGGACTTGATGTCTACAAAAGAACAATCGAGTCCTCAACAATATGCGGCCCTCCACATATCTTTGAAATCGCGTGATTGGGTTTCCTGTACGTGCGCCTTTGCATGCAGGAACAGAGATAACCGGGGTCTTTCAAAAGCAGAAGGTCAACTATTCCGAGTAAAACCTTATGCTTGGCAAGCGACGTGCACCTTGTTCCCAACAGAAATCATGGAGGAAGAGTCTGGGGATGGGTAGAGGCGGGTTGCGGCAGTCCCGCTGTCTTGTTTCTGTTGGTGCGATTTGAGGTTTTGGGTGCGCCGATTGCGCAATGTCACGGGAGGATTATGTTCCGGTTGGCATTTTGATATGGATACCTATGCGACCAAAGTATTTCTCGCTCAGTACTTATGCCCGTGTTGAAGAATGGATGGTATTGTAATATATGGAAAGAACTGTAAACGGTAGTAACCGGTTGAGACTCTCCTTATGTGAGGAAATGTGATGGTCGTACGAGTGACCAAGATCGTGAGGAATCGATGCGTTCTTGAGCTGTCTTTGATATGTTGCAACTCGACAGTCGCCAGCGAGTATGGATGTTATGTAGCGATAACTCTACACTAATACCATCTGTAGCACCTTCATAGTAGATGTACAACAGAGAAAGATACTTTATGCCATCAGATGGTTGTCCAGAACCGTGGTGAAAAGAAGGGTCAGGGTGTTGGTGGAAACATGGCTTATTTTTGCGCGATAAAAGTCCCAGCGGAACGATGCAAGAGAAGCACCACTCGAGGTTCTAGTGATCTCTAGCTTCCACCGATTACCTTGTCCTGCATGGCTAGTCGTTTGAGAATACATGCATAGGCAAGTGTGATTTGGTTGAGATGCACAAGGGCAGAAAAAGATAGCCCTGAGTGCTGTCCGAGTTGTTCAAAGCTTTTGGCAGATACGAGTGTTAGCGAGAGAAATATCATAGTCTTATTGACTTATCAGCTAGCTCTGCATATGCTCCATTGATCCGGATAGACGGAAATTTGAGAGCGTGCAGGGCTATGGAAGAGCTGAGGAATAGGAAATGAGGTTGTGCTGCACGGCAAGATTAGGTACGGAAATCATCTGCTGCATGTGCGTTGCTCGCTCTGGATCTTGTCCCGGCAGAATGGGAAATTCTTCTCTGCAGAGCATATCCGGGTCGTTGGATCGTATAACTGTAGCGTTTGATTGATAAACATGTGATGTTGGGGTTTGTTTACACATTAGACGACCGTTGGTTGATGTTTGCACGTTGCTCTGGAAAGATAAACAATGGTAGGACAGAAGATAGTTTTGATTAAAGATTGAAGATATATATATAGAGGTTGGAGAAAGTTAATCTGCGTCTTTGAGTGGGTCAGCAAAACATTCTTGCGAAGCATTCATGACTAAAGTGTGAGGTTTGGGAAAAAGAATCAGACATCCAAGGAAGATATAGCGCTCAACGACCGTCTAAGATAGGTTCAAGCGACGGCTAGCGTGAAAACTGCGAATGTGGTATGGGTTTCATCATAAAGAGAGGTGGTGTTGTAGTGTAGGCGAGTGAAGAATGCGAAGCGGCTTACCTTAATTGCTGACAGGCGCCGACACTGCTCAACAGTCGATCGACGCCCGAATTGTATGCCCATTGTTCCTCCTCTTGATCATGGTCGAGATGCGATGTAGGTCCTATGCTTCAGCGCATGTTAGCACAATGTTCTACAAGAATAGATGTGAATCAAGATTGATTTGAGTGTAGTGTCAGACAAAAATTTACTGGCAAGTATACAGGCTGCCAGCGACGGCTGCCCGAACAGATAGTCTTCGTCATGGTCGAATCTGTTGGGAAAAGAAGACATAATTGTAATAGTTGTCATCATTCGGATGATGGTGGGAAAAAGGAGATGCGCAAAGAACAGGAGGATACTCACAGATAGTACACGCGCCGTCGAATGTCGCGCAGACAGGCATGACAGATGCGCGAGAGTCTGGCAGCGACAAACGACGGCGGATTTTGGTGATGAAGGAATTTGCTTGCAAGAAAGATTCAAATAAATACTGGCGGCGTCAATCAATGCACGGCAAAACTTCGCGCGCGCCAAGCAGAGCGCGTCCAAGCGTTTGGTAACGGCATGTCGGCCTGCCTTCTCGTTTGACATTCGAACAACGCTAGTTAGACCAAAGTGTGGCACATGGATACCGTGTTGGCAAGTCGTCGATTGGAGGGTCGTCAGCTACGGTCAATGGCGAGTGTCGGTGAATAGTATCTATGAAGACGAGGATAGGCAGGTGGGCGTGAGCTTGCGGCGGTGTTGTATAGCAAGAGCAAAGCGCCCAATAAGGCGCACGAGCCCTGTCAGCGGACAAATCACAAGGAGCAAAGTGAGGTGAGAGTGAGTGAGGAAAGAGCGACCATCAAGTCGTAAGGCAGCTTGTGACAGGCCGAGTATCTGTTTTCGCATACCACCGTGCAACTCTGAAAATTGTGCGCGCAAAATTGAAGGCAGTCGGGTCGCAGAGCTGTGCATGAATCAGTTCTGGTGAGAAGTCGCAACTGCTGGAACCCAACGTTGCGTTCAGACTCGGCCGTCGAGAGCCTCTAGAGCCGGACCACCGTGTCGCTCTGCCTGCCCTAAACCTAAGCAGACCCCGGTTCCCTTCACCAGTAACCACCCTCGATCTGTCCTTCACTCGCGTCTTTTCATCTTCGCGAATCGTCACGGCCAAACGACGATCCACGACGCCCACGACCACGCCCACCGGTTCTGCCTCGTACAGTCCGCTGTCGCTAGTCCAGGCTCGAGAGCGCGTCTACCACCTCTCACCACCATCACCACCTCCGCGCATTTAGAGCGACAACGTCCCTGGTCGATCTCGTGTTCATACATGCATTTGGGCGCACCTTTTGTCGCGCTCTGCTCAACTCGATTCTATCGTCGCGCGTCGTCGACTTGACCACCCTCCGTCCTTGTCGTCGCTTGAATCTACGCGTCCGCTTGCTCAGTCTCGACCACTATGATGCAAGGCATGTCCTTTCCTCCGCACCCGGCGGGCATGCAACAAGGCGTACCCCACGGTCATCCAGGAATGCCTCCTAATGCTCAGCATATGGGCCAGCCGATGCAGATGCCTGGTGTCTCGGGTCCTGGTGCTCCTCACATGGGTCAACCTGCTATGATGGGTATGCAGCCGGGCCAGCAGAATATGCCTCCCGGTATGGGTCCCGGTCCGGGTGGTGGCATGATGCCCCAGCAGTCTATGGGCGGTCCCGGTGCAAACGCCATGGCCATGAGCCATCTCAACCCTCAAACCCACATGATGCAACAACATCACCAGCAGATGCAGCAAGCAAGTATGTCTTCCTCTTGACTGCCAATTGATATCGATCCGATGCTAATACAACTCGTCGTAGTGGCCAACAACCCTCAATTGATGATGCAGCAACAGCAACACATGGCCCGTCAACGACAGATGATGGCAGCGCAACAAGCTCAGCAACAGCAGCAGCAACAGCAGCAACAGCAACAACAGCAGCAGATGAATGGCATGGGCATGGGCATGGGTATGAACGGCCATCCAGGCATGAGTCCGCAGCAATTCGCCCAGATGCAGGCCAATCCCGCCTTCCAGCAAGCGCAAATGGCGAATCTTCCTCCTCAGCACATGATGCAGATTCAACAGATGCGACAGATGCAAGCCGCCCAAGCTGCTCAGGCACAGCAACATGCCCAACAGCAGCAGCAGCAGCAGACGCCGCATCCCCAGGGTCCACAGGCTCCTGCAACGCCTCAGATGCAGCAACAGGCTATGGCCCAGCACATGGCAATGCAACATGCTTCGTCCCAGGCTTCACATCAGAGTGCTCCTCAGAATGGCCAGCCTCAAACACAGCAGCAGCCGCCCCCGGCTCAGATGAGGAGTCAGTCGCAAATACCGTCGGTTGCTGAAGGTCAGAGTCAAGCACAGCAGCACTCTCAACCTCCCCAGCCCCAGCAGCAACAGCCACCCCAAGGACAACCTCAGCAACAGCAGCCACAGCCGCAACAGCCTCAACAACAACAACAGCCAGCTCAGCCCCCGAGTGCTCATCCTACACCGCAGATGCAAGCACAACAGCTACCTCAACAGCCTCCCTCGTCGCAGCCTCAACAGGCCAACCAGCAAACTCCTCAGCAGCCGGGCTCTGCACAATCTCAAAACCAGCCTCAAAATGCCCAACAGCAGCAGCAGGCACAGCAACAAGCCCAGCAGGCCCAGCAGCAGCAAATGCAGACCGCTCAGCAGCTACAGCAACGCCAGCAGATGATGAACATGAACAACATAAACATGATGCGTCAACAGCAGGCACTGGCTTCTCAACAGCAGCAACAGCAGCAACAGCAGCAACAGCAGCAGCAGGCACAGCAGCAGCAACCCGGTCGTATGAGCAATGGCCAATTCATCCTTAAGCTGATCCAATTCTCAGACCATCTTAGCGCGTTCAATGCAGGTGTAAGTTTACCCAGAGTCAAGGTAGACCAAATAACTGACCCATGCGACAGTCGCGTGAGTCAAATACTGCAGAACATTGGCAAAGTTTCGTGAGCCAGTTTTGGGCACCGGACGGCCGACTTGTACAGCATGTCCTTGACAACACGAATTCCTCGACCAAACAGTTCATGATCAATGCCTCTTCTCTAGCACGTTACTATTGGACTTGGTTTGACAGTGGTGTTCAAAACATCCAACTCCAGCTAGAGGGCGTGAGAGAAGCCCCTGCTTCTAACAGTACTCACTGGGTAACATGTAGTCGTGCTCGTTACATCTTCTGGTTTGCAAACAACACTCAAGTACATCCTCCCCTTGAAGTCTGCACTGACAGAAACTGATCTGTCTCTTAGTTGATCTGGCAAGGCAAGCTGTCAGCCTCATTCCCTGCTGGCATGGACAAGTTCGAGTCGCTCGAGTTCGAAGTTTTCAAAACCGAAGAGTTCGTCCCACGCACCGAAATCGCGCGTGTCATCGCCCAGGGTTCACCCCTGATGAACAAGAGTCCCAAGATGCATAGACAAACTCCGGCTAAAAAGGCAATGCAAAAGGCACAAGGCGCTCTTCAGCTCGAAGACTTCCCCTCGGCCCCTGTCAACGAATACGCCGTCACGCCCGCTGTTATGCAATACCTTGAGGTAGATGTGCTTGTTTCAGAGTTCCAGCTTTACGACCACCTGAACTGACTGGGGCCAGGTAGCGGAAACCATCTTCTTCATGAAGGATCTGATGGAATACTCTCAGAAGAACGAGCTCCGACCACACGAGGCTATGAACCAGATGGTTGCCCAAATCGAGGAGCAGCAACAGTTCGGTCAGCCTCAAATGAACCCTATGCAACCCAACCACGCCCAGATGGCTTTGCAGAGAAACGGTATTGTTCAGCCTCTGCCTCAGGGTGCTGGCACACCCATCCAGGGACACATGCAGTTGCCTGGCCAAACGCCCAACTTCTCCTCGCCGTCAGTCCTCCATATGAATTTGCCGATGCAGCACCTGAACGGGCAACAGATGATGGCTATGAATGGCTCACCTCACATTGCACACCCGGGCTTGCCCGGTGGCTCTTTAATGGCTCCCAACCACATGATGGGACCGATGCACCACTCCCCAAGCCCGCACATGGGCCCACCAATGATGGTGCCACAGCACTCGCAGCAGGGCAACATCCCAAACAGTGCTCATCAGTCCGCGTCGACAAGCCCAAACCTGAGCAGCAAGCGTCGGCGATCACAAGTCAAGCTCGAAGGCGATGATGGACTCGAAGGACCTCCTTCACAACGCGTGAAGCCTAGTCCAGGTCTCAAGAAGAAGTGAACACGATCATGTTCTGCTCCGTCAAGGCCTTGGCCGACATGTGCATTCCATTCTTGATAATCTTCTTTATAGCTTGTCGTTCTTTCGAGATCTCACACGACCAGATGAACTGGAGGGGCGAAGGGGGTCATATGGCGTTTTCCTGAGATTATTTTTCCTGATTTCTACCACATCTATCATGCGACCAAAATGGGGAGTGCGGGCTCGCGAGACTTTACGTGAGGAGGGCGTTCACATGCTTTCTTCCTCTCTGATTCCTACCATCTACTGTGCATTTCTGTTCTCACACTTTTCTATATCTCCTTTCCCCCATTTTTGCCCACATTCTTGCTTGTTGCTGTTTACAAGTCCGAGGAAAGAGCTATGGCGTAGCAAGGGCGTATATATGCTTTGTTTCTTCTTTCTCTCTCCGACTGGCGCGGCTGCCCTTCTGTTGCTTGTGTTGTTTGTTTCTTCCCTGGGATCTTTTCAGACGAGAAAAAGAAAGACGGGACACGTTGATTTTTGTTTATACGGTGTGAAATGTACATTATTTGGCCTCGACTTTTTCTATCAATGTTTCCAGAATATCTTTTCCAAGTTTCATTTGCAATTGAGTCGTGACTGCCATCTGTACACCACTGCTAGATAATGCTGACTTCTTGCCTTTTCCGTTATTTGATCGTTCTTACCTTCTTACTCTCGAATTGCTTTGCAACGGAGCGTGAATGCAGGAACGACCTTGACAACCTCTATCTGCTCTTGCCTTTTCCCGAACTAATGAAGGGCGAGACAACAAGCTACTGCTACCCAACAAACAAGTATGGTACAAAAACGACAGTATTTTCTTGAGGCATTGCGTTTGTCCAGGCCTTCTGGCAGTCGGCACCATCACTCCCGGCTCACGTGAAACGAACAATCGAAAGAATTTAGCATGTGTGGTTCAGCAGAACGTGATTAGATTTGTCATTTGGCTTCATGTCGGTATGTATTGAATAGAAAAGATTGAGCTGGCACATTTTCCTTTTACCATCCTATGCTTAAGGGCGGGTGAAATATTCCGACAAGGCTTTTCGTTATAATAGCAATCTTTAGCCGCGGAGAAATTGTAGGCTGTTGTTATCTCGGGGCTTGAAGTTTAGCCTGAGGCCAATTGTGGTTCTGTGCTCTGTTTCCTCGGAAGGCGGATGGTAATTTTGAAGAGATACGGCAATTGCTCTTCCAAGGAGAATGTCACCATGTCGATGTTGGAGAAGGAGGTTTGCCGTCTGGAGGGAAGCCGTGGTTGACAGATCTGGCAGCTGCTTCCCTGCACTGGGCGGACTGATTGCATCCTCCGCTCAGCGTTCTAGTGTCACATCTTTTTCGGAATGTTAAGAATAAAATCTTTTTTGGTTCTCATTGCGTTTCGTCATCTTGGGGGTAATTACAAAATTGAAATCAATCATCCACGCGCCTGACCATCCAAATTCGATTATATATGCTTTTCGAATATAAGGACGTCCTAAAGCCTGCTCTTCTCCTTATCTTTCGAATCACTTCCATGGATTCAGTTGATACCGGCCTTCTTCTTGAAGGCGTTGATGAGACCAGATGTGCTGGCATCGTGGCCGTCAACCTCGCCAGAGGTCTCAAGCTCGGCCTGGATCTTCTTGGCCAGGGACTTACCGAGCTCAACACCCCACTGGTCGAAGGAGTTGATGTTCCAGATGGCACCCTCGGTGAAGGTCAGGTGCTCGTAGTAGGCGATCAGAGCACCCAGAGTGGCAGGGGTGATCTTCTGAGCCAGGATGGAGGTGGTGGGGCGGTTGCCCAAGAAGGTCTTGTGAGGGACAAGCTCGTCGGCGGCACCCTCAGCGCGGACATCCTCAGGGGTCTTGCCAATCATGAGAGCCTCGGCCTGGGCGAAGTAGTTGGAGGCGAGCATCTTTTGGTGCTTGTTGTCCTCGATGGGGTTGTGCGACTCAGCAGCCAGAATGAAATCGGTGGGGATGAGCTTGGTGCCCTGGTGGAGGAGCTGGTAGAAGGAGTGCTGTGCGTTGGTGGCGGGCTCACCGAAAAGGATGGCACCGGTAGTGTACTTCACGTAGTCGCCGCTGCGGGTAATGGCCTTTCCGTTGGACTCCATCGAGAGCTGCTGGAGGTAAGCAGGGAAGCGGTGCAAGTACTGGTCGAAAGGAGAAACAAGGTGAGTCTGGGCGCCGAAGAAGTCAGAGTACCAGACGCTCAAAAGACCACCGAGAACGGGGATGTTCTGCTCGAGGGGAGTCTCCTTGAAGTGCTTGTCCATAGCGTGGGCACCAGCAAGGAAGTCGTGGAAGTTGTCGTAACCAATGTACAAGGCGACGGAAAGACCGATGGCGCTCCAGACGGAGTAACGGCCACCGACCCAGTCAGCGAAGCCGAACATGTTCTTCTTGTCAATACCGAACTTGGTGACCTCCTCTACGTTGGTCGAGAGAGCAACGAAGTGCTTGGCGATTGCGGACTCGTCCTTTGCGTGGCCGAGGAACCACTTCTTTGCGGTGTTGGCGTTGGTGGTGGTCTCAGCAGTGGTGAAGGTCTTGGAGGCGACGAGGAAGAGAGTAGTCTCTGGGTCAGAGTCGCGGAGGGCCTCGGCCATGTGGGTGCCGTCAATGTTGGAGACGAAGTGGAGCTTCATGTCACGCTTGCCGTAAGGCTTGAGGGCCTCGGAGACCATGACGGGGCCGCTACAAAAGAGTCAGAGCTTTGGCATTTACAAATTGGATGGATGGGAGATACTCACAGATCGGAACCACCGATACCGATGTTGACAATGGTGTTGATGGCCTTGCCAGTGTAGCCGACCCACTTGCCGCTGCGGACCTCCTCAGAGAACTCCTTCATGTGCTCGAGGACCGAGTTGACCTCCTCGACGACGCTCTTGCCGTCGACCTGCATGGGCCAGTTCTCGGTGTTGCGGAGGGCGACATGGTAGACGGCGCGCTTCTCGGTGAAGTTGATCTTCTCACCCTTGAACATGTCGTCACGGAGCTCCTCGACCTTGGCCTCGCGAGCGAGCTGGCACAGCAGCTGAAGGGTCTCATCGGTGATGAAGTTCTTGGAGAAGTCGAAGATGGTCTCGGACTTGTCAACTTCGTTGGTGAAGGTGCGCGAGAACTTCTCGAAACGCTTGGGGTCCTCAGCAAAGGCATCCTTAAGGACAATGGAGCGGCCGAGCTCTTGGTGGTGCTTCATAAGCGACTTCCATGCCGACAGATCGCTTGCTTGGGCGAAACCAGGCATCTTGATGTTTGTTGGGAAAGGTGGTGTGGGGTGATGCGTGTACTACACGTGGGAGCAGCGAGGTCAGCGAGAGAGCTAGAGGTAAGGAACTGTCGAGGACTACGCGAGTAACGTACGAGGATAGAAGGGTAGGTGTGAGAGAGAAATTTATAAAAGTGGAAAGTAAGCAGTGATAGTCAAGTCACAATTTGAAGACGTGATGGGAAACGAGCAGCAGAGGCCGAAGAGCTCCGGGTGAATGCAAAGTTATGACGGAACTTCAGGCGGGGCACTCTCACTCTCACTCTCACTCGGCGGGACGTGCACGAGCCCACCAAAAGCCGACGATCGGGCTGCTTCTTCGGCCTTCATCACCCACCCTTGTCGCGCCTGATTGTTTACATATCAATTCACTTCTCTCTCGACCATGACCCCTGCTGTGAACCTCTTGCGCGTAGAACGCTCTTTGCGTGTGTGAAATTGCTGCTTCTGATACTGTTGTTACGCCGAGGGGGAACCCATATCGTCCAGTCCAAAATCTACCTAGCCAGGTTGCCGTCATTCTTTGTTGTTGCAGTCCCGCTGCGTCGAGCAAATGTACACGATCAGCCCGGCCCTTCTATTGTGATTCCCATCAGTGAGTCATGAAGGATGGATCCTTGATACTGCCTCCTGCGTCGCCCAGTCCTTCGACCGGACGGTTGTACGACCATCCTGCGAACTGCTGTTGCATCGTTGATGACAGCATCGGTCCCTCGACGTACGAGTCTGTAGGTGCTTCTGATGTGAATTCGCGATCGAAGTTGGCAGTGTCTCTGTCGTCGAGCTACAACCATGTCAGCATATCTTCTTGTCTATCACACTGCATTTCCAGGTACTCACCACGTTGGGCTTGAAGCTAGGCTCGTACTTGCGATCCAGAAGCTTTCTCCAGTCGATGCTGTGGAAGAAGGGGTGTGCCTTGATTTCTGCTGCGCCGTTGACACCCAATCTCTTTGTCGGGTCTCTATCGAGTAGCTTCTGCAACAGATCGCGTGCAGCAGGAGGCACAATCTCGGGACCTGGGAAGTGCAGGGGCTCTGCCAGGATCTTGCGGTACATGTCGTTGGTGTTTTCATCGTAGAATGGCGGCAGTCCTGTAAGCATCTCGTAGAGAAGAACACCTAGTGTCCACCAATCGACCGTCTTGGTGTAGCCAGTGCCATGAAGCAGTTCGGGTGCTAGATACTCTGGCGTACCACAGAATGCTGCAATCTTGGTCAGTATGAAGCTATATCAAACCACGATACAGCAATACGTACTGTTTGTCTTGTCCTCATCCTTCATGTCGAGTTTGCACAGACCAAAGTCGCACAGAGCAATGTGACCAGTGTAGTCGAGCAAGATGTTCTCGGGCTTCAAATCCCTGTAGATGACGTTGAAGCCGTGTAAACACTCGAGCGCACATAGAAGTTCGGCAGCGTAGAATCGGGAACGGTTGATGTCAAAGCGTTGCTCTTTTTGGAGATGATGGAAGAGCTCGCCACCGTTGACAAAGGCCAGCACAATGTAGAGCTTTTCTGGAGATTGGAAAGAGAACTTCATGGGGACGATAAAAGGGTTGTTGATCTGAGCCAGCACCGAACGTTCGGCAAGAGTGTGGGCAACCTCGGAGCGTGAGATGATGTGAGCTTTTCTGATCGTCTTGAGAGCGTAGATTCGGCGGGTATCGCGCTTCCTGCAGCAGGCGAAAGTCAGTATAATTTCGCGATATCACGATGGTGGGCGGATACGTACTGCACTTGCATGACCTTTCCGAAACTGCCCTTTCCGACAACCTTGAGCAGTTCGAAGTCCTCGATTTTGAGCGACCTTTGTCGGTTCTCGACGAACTTGACACCGCATCTGATTGATCCAGTTCCGTACTGAAGGTCGACCCATTCGGTCCCAGATTGGCCTTGAGTCTTGGCTCTCTCAGCGTGAGCAAAAGCGGCCTTTTCTCTGTCCTTTCTACCCAGCTTGGGATCTTCCTCATAGGGATGAACTTCCTCAAAGCGGGGGTTAATTCTGCAGGTTCCCAGGAAGATGTCGTCGTTTCTACCGGCGTTGGGAGGGGCATTGGGATTTCTGATGTAGATGGACAGGTTGAGTTCGCAGATACGGGACACATCGAACTTGTACTGAGTGTTCTCGCCAGCCCACACGGGCTTCTCTGGTGTGCCCGAGACGGAGTTTACGAAGACTTGTTGCTTGTCAAAGTCGACCAGGGCGTAGGGAAGGTACTTGGAAGAGTAGCGGCCGTGAACCGAAGGGGCGGCGTTGATACCTCCTTGAGAGGATTGGGGGCGTCCGGGAGCATACGAGCCGTAGGCCGAGTTACTGACGGAGCCTGGGCGTGCACCAGCTACAGAGAAGCCACTACCACTGGACAGAGAAGCACCGTGGCGAGGCTGGAAGATCTGTTCGGCGCCGGCAGGTAGAGAGAAGCCACGGCCTTCATGGAAGGTGAGGATCAGGATACCGGGCTTGAGAGGTGGGGCAGGGGGCGAGAGATGGGCTTCGGAAGCGGCTGTGCAGTGTCAGCGATCATGTTACAGCAGCGACAGCAGATGTGATACCGATGGAGTCGCTGCTCGAGGCAAGAGTGGTGGAGGAGGCTAGCGGACTGCCATTCGGCTTTGCAGGCTCAGGGGTGATTGTTGAAGTCGAGCTTGACCGAGAGAAGGTGTTTGCTAGTGGCGCGAGATGCGTTTCTTTCAGCTTCTTGGTAAGTTTCCACGACATTGTGGTGGGTGGTTGTGTGGTGGGATGTGTTTGTGCTTGTCGAGTCGTTAGAGTTGGCTGCTGCTGCCGGGCAGTCGTCGTAAGGCTGAATCAACTAAATCTGGGGAATTAGGGAGAACAGCCAAAAGCCCCTATTAGCCATCCGAAACGCGAAAAGCAGATTGTGTATGAGGCCAGACGACCTATTTTTTGACTATACGAACTTTCAGTCTTCTAATTAGTGAAGAGAAAGCATTGCGGTGTTGGATTGTTTTGATGAGTCTTGTTGCGTGTTGTTAAGTTTAGAAACAGACAGTGGCGGCTTGGCTTGGCATAGCTACACCGAAGGTACTGAGTACACTACAACATCTGCCCGAAATGACGAGGCGAAATAACTGAACAGATCTGAGTTCTTATCGTTGATAAATAGTACCTCCTCGCGGTACGCATTAGATCTACCTCCTCCCTGTGTGTATGTCACATAGACAGCTATAGCACGGCATAGTAACTTCTAGACTAGAGATGTATTCAAGGAAAGCTAAGCGTTTGTCTGCTTTTCTGTAGATCTGTCCCGATTCTTGAAAGTATTGTGTAGTCATATAGCGGTCTATGTGACATAGCTTTGCACATGGGGAGGGGCTTTTGTTGATAATGCACACTCTCGAGTCTCGACTGCTCATGGTCCGAATCCAAACCAGCCCTCCTTTTGCTTGGCAGCGTCTCCGTACGATGTCGTGTTCCGCACCTCTCCCCGCGCGCGTTCATCCATCGACTAACCCACGAACCCTCACACGATCCCATCAATCCACGCTTCACTCGTCCCGGAACTCCATTTGCCCATACTATGCGACCATATTGACACCACTCTGACCCAATCTCGATCACTATCGACCGCGCGCGCACAACTCGGCACAAGACCTCGGGCCCACGCCCGCACATGAGCCACCATGGGCCTCATCAAGAAGAAGACAGCCGTCAGGACCACCGAAGGTGGCATCAAATACATTTGCGACATCTGTTCCGCCGACATCACTGCCACTGTACGTCGCTTCCAGTCCCTAGCTATTCATTCGTGCATGGTCTGTGCGCTGTATACTGACATGGCCATCTCAGGTCCGCATCAGATGCGCTGACAATGACTGCTCCAACTACGACCTGTGTGTTCCCTGCTTCGGAGAGGGCAAATCTTCCGGCAAACACGATCCCGCCACACACTCCTTCCAGGTCATAGAACAACATTCAATCCCCATCTATGTCGACGACTGGGGTGCCGACGAGGAACTGCTCCTGCTAGAGGGTGCTGAGACCTATGGCCTGGGATCATGGGCCGACATTGCAGACCATATTGGAGGTTACCGAACAAAGGACGAAGTGCGCGAGCACTACATCGAAACATACATAAACAGCTCAAAGTTTCCTCTACCAGAACGCGCTAGTCCCAAAGACACCACTCTCTCCGACTCCATACCCAGAGATGAATTCCAGGCTCGTAAGAAGCGGAGGGTAGAAGATCGAAAAGAGGCCGCCAAGAACCAAGCCATCATCGATTCCAAGCAGAAGCCTACATCCAGTGTACCCTCGTGTCACGAAGTCCAAGGATTCATGCCTGGTCGTCTTGAGTTCGAGACCGAGTATTTCAACGAAGCCGAGGAAGCAGTCCAGCATATGCACTTCGAACCAGGCGATGGCATCAATCCGACCACTGGTGAGCTTGAGCCCGAGATGGACCTCAAGATCACCGTTATGGATATCTATAACCACCGTCTTACCGCTCGTGTGGAGAGAAAGAAGGTACTTTTCGAGCACAACCTACTCGAGTACCGTAAAAACACCGCAGTCGACAAGAAGAGGACCAAAGATGAGCGCGATCTGAGCAATAAGATGAAGCCGTTTGCACGCATGATGAACCACTCCGACTTTGAGGCCTTTGCAACCGGAATCGAATATGAGCACAGTATACGACAGGCCATCAAGCAATTACAAGACTGGCGCCGCATGCAGATTAGTGACCTAAAGACTGGAGAAAAGTACGAAGTCGAGAAAGCCGCGCGACAGGCCAGAGCTGCTGCGAACGCAGATCGCTTCTCGTTACCCAGTAGAGTTCACAAGCCCAGTGCTCAGGAACCACCATCGGCAGCGTCAGCATTGATCGGACCAGAGCTGCCACCAAAACCCAACACTACCGGCTTGCAGACACCACCTGAATCAACATCACCGAACGCGAGTACTACCAACCCTCCGCCAAGATTCCCATTACAAGCCATAACAGGCGTATCGAAGATGGAGCTATATGGCAACAATAGCCAGGACACACATCTCCTGACGGACAACGAGCAAGAGATATGCAGAGTTGTGCGTGTTCAGCCAAAGGCATACTTGGTCATGAAGGACGCGGTGCTAAAGGAAGCACTCCGATCGAATGGTTGTCTGAAACGGAAGAACGTTAAGGAGATATGTCGAATTGATACGACCAAAGCTGGGAAACTGTTCGACTTCTTTGTCTGGTCTGGATGGATTGGAAAAGGATGAGGGTGAAAGAGACCAGGCGCGAGGCTTTGCTTTTATTTTAAAATACCCACCATCATCAACGAGTTACGATATTGCTATAGAATACCTAAAGAAGATACAGATAATTTGCTCCACCAGGAACGTTTCTAGCCTAAATGTTGTACACGCTTCTGCCCTTCATGTGTTGCGTGACAGGCGCAAAGAGCTGGCCGAACGAAAGCCGAGGTGCCCGCATCTCGGCGACGCGGCAAGCAAGATCAGCGTCAGCGCGGCCGGCCTGTGATTGCGTCTGGCCAATGTTGTACTTCCAAGTTCCAACTCTCCAATCTGATATACCTCGTGGACGTCTGGAGGTCTCTTGACAATCACTCGACTTAGACAGGAAACAACAGCATCTTGCATCGACCTCCAATCACGTTCAAGCAGCTTGGGACCATCTTCTTGACCCCCGCTATTGGTAGCCCAGCACCATGAGCGGACAAGTGTGCGTCAACAGCCTGAGAGGTGTGGCTAGAGTTGCGCGCAATGCTGTGAAGCCTCGCCTTCGCTCTTGGGTTGCAGAAGCACAGAATGGGAGCCGAGTCAGCATCCACATACAATCACAACGATGCCTTGGAACCTGGAGCAACCGCCGCGTCAGAGGACAGTGGGAAGCACACCAAGTGAAGAAGCGCGACTATGCAACTTCGAATTCGACCATCTCCATGGCCGACTACAGAAAGAGTAGGTGAACAGAGGGACCCCTGGACACAACCGACTACAGTCAGTAACAGCCATGCTCTTCAAGGTGAATATGGCCCTGTGGCCGAATACGATCGCCGTGTCAAATCTGGCGCCCTCAGAGACGACCAGCATCAACGCAGTACGTTCTTGCAGAACTCACCCTTGACCGACGAAGAGCTAGGCTAATCTTTTCAAGCCATTATCGAATCATTACAAGATCTACACGACATGTTGGCCGACTATACCCCGCCTACAGTCCAGGAGCCAACGATAGAATCCCTGCAGCCTAAGAAGAAAGGATTCTTCGGCTCAATCTTTGGCGGCGGCCAGAAGATGCAATCCAGCCTGGAAATGCCTAGTGACTTGCCCAAAGGCTTGTACATGTATGGCGACGTCGGCAGTGGTAAGACCATGATGATGGATCTCTTCTACGACACACTGCCTGAGAGTATCAAGAGAGCCACACGTATCCACTTCCACAACTTCATGCAGGAGGTACACCGCGACCTGCACAAAGTCAAGATGCAGTATGGTCAGGACATTGATGCCATTCCTTTTGTGGCTGCTCATATTGCCAAACGCAGCAGTGTACTCTGCTTTGACGAGTTTCAGTGTACCGATGTGGCGGACGCCATGATTCTGCGAAGACTGGTTGAGTCTTTAATGCACCATGGCACCGTCATTGTGACCACCAGCAACCGTCATCCCACCGAGCTGTACAAGAACGGTGTCCAGCGCGAATCCTTTGTCCCCTGTATCAACCTTCTACAGCGACAGTTGCGTGTTCTGAACCTCGATTCTCCAACCGACTACCGCAAGATTCCTCGCCCTCCGTCAGGCGTATACCACTTCCCGCTCAACAAGGCTGCGAGTACACATATCACGCATTGGTTCAAGTACCTGGGCGATTTTGAGAAAGACCCTCCACACCCTGCCGAGCACTATGTTTGGGGACGACCCATTCAGGTGCCTCGAGCAAGCGGAAAAGCTGCACATTTCGAGTTTGACGAACTGATTGGCCGCGCAACTGGTGCTGCAGATTACATCGAGTTGATGCGTAACTACGACGCTTTCATTGTGAGTGATGTCCCGCAGATGGACCACCGCAGCCGCGATAGAGCCCGTCGCTTCATCACATTCATTGATGCTGTCTACGAATCACATGCCAAACTCGTCCTCACCTCTGCTGTACCGCTGACCGAACTCTTCCTCTCTCGCGATGAAGTCGATGCTGCAATGAAACAAGCGGCAGCCAAGGGCGACGGCAATGCAAAAGCCGCCCTCAACGATGGCTCAGACGTCGACGACGTAATGCGACAGATGATGGACGACCTAGGCATGAATATGAACATGCTAAAGAAGAGCAACTTCTTCTCTGGCGACGAGGAAGCCTTTGCGTTTGCCCGCGCGTTGTCACGTCTTTCTGAGATGGGCTCGCAGATGTGGGTGGAACGTGGCATGGGCCTCGAGGACAAGGGCGGTAAGAAGGAAAAGGAAGACTTTGCCAAGGTCAGGAGCAGATGGAAGGAGGATTCAATGTGATAAGTCTATTGCACACAATCCGAGGCTTGGAGTACATTTCCAACTCCAGAGCATATACATATATATATACACATTGCGAACGGCGTTCATCTTCGACCAAGCAAGTAATTCTTAGAACAGGCAGATCAAGTGAAAGACGAGACATTCAAATTGGAATGTGCACAATCAACTCGAGTATGCCCTCGTAAAAGTTTGCGTCCTCTCCACGAACGTAACAGCAAATGTGCTTTTTTGGTGACTGGCCTCAGAAATGTGTCATGTTGAGATCAAGTCCACAGCGTGGATCAGTCTCTTCCTATTATAATAAAGATGCCTGAGCATCGTTCATCAACGGCCATAAAAGAAGAAAGAGAAAAATCTCTCCCAGCTTCAAGAGAAAAGAGTAAGCGGCAGCCAAAGCGTCAGTGCCAAAATTCGTGACACACAGCCAAGATATGTGGCCAGCAAATTTCCGCAGCGTCCTATATAAGGCTTGCAAACCCTTCCACCCTCTCTTTTTCGATTCGTGCGGCGTCCGGGTATTATACAGTTTCCCCTGTTGCTGGTCTTTCAAAACATTTACTTGTTGCACGTGAGAGGCTGGCGTCAACCCGTGGACACAGATCAAAAATATTGCAAAACCTAGTCTCATCAGCCACTTCCGACGGAGCCTACTATTTAATTGGCTCTGTTGGTGTGCTGATGGCTGGACATATCTTCTTCGTGACCTGTAAATTTCTGTGATGCGTGGGATTTTTCTGCGTCTTTATGATGTAGCGAGGCTCATGATCTGCTCTTTGATGGTTGATTCATCTGCCAGACGAAAGTTCAGATTATGGAACTGCGTCCGGCGGGGAGACGTTGGTTTGCAGGAATCTGTATCTGCAAGAAGTGCAAGCACCCAATCCACCTCACTCGGGGAACCATGCCTACTATGTGAACGCGTCGACGTATCAATTACTTCTGCAAATCTCTTTGCAGCTCGTTCAGATCTTGTAGACCGTGAGATGCTTTCTGGTCATGGAGCTCGGCATTTGCATTTAATAATTCCTTGAACGATAAAAACTTCTTTCTCTCGAACAACGACACCAACAGTTTATCTTCCTAGCACATTAAAGACATGCCTGGACTTCGAGTCGTTGCCCTGATCTCGGGTGGAAAAGACTCCTTCTTTTCTATACTTCACTGTCATGCAAACGGACATGAAGTCGTCGCTCTTGCGAACCTGCACCCGGCCACCCAGGATGGCGAGCGCTCTGAAGACATTGACAGCTACATGTATCAGACGATAGGCCACAGCGTCATTCCACTCTACGAAGAAGCACTAGGACTTCCACTCTACAGACAGGAGATTCTAGGTGGAGCTGCTGATAAAAACAAGAGTTATGCTTCTTCCGTTGCCGCACAGCAGAACGAACAAGACGAGACCGAGAGCCTGGTGCCATTGTTGCGTAAAGTCATGGCTGCGCACCCCGAGGTCAATGCCGTCAGTACTGGAGCTATTCTCTCTGACTACCAACGCACGAGAGTGGAATCTGTGGCTATCAGATTGGGTCTGGTGCCCTTGTCTTACCTCTGGCAATATCCTTTCTTGCCGCCGTATACCGAGACTTCGCTATTAGATGATATGGCTGCTGCTGGACAGGACGCTCGTATCATCAAGGTTGCCTCGGGAGGACTCGATGATGAATTCCTGTGGGAGAATGTTGCCAACTACCGCACAAAGACTAGGCTTGTGCGAGCAATGGAGCGGTTCGGTATCATCGGTGACGGTGCTGCACTCGGCGAAGGAGGCGAGTTTGAGACGCTCGCGATAGACGGACCTTGGCCGTTGTGGAAAAAATCGATCCAGATTGAGGACGATGACAGGCTGGTCGTCACGGGAGAAGCAGGAGCTGCATCTTTGAAGATCAAGACAGCTCGTTTGATACCGAAGGCACCGTCCTCGGACTTCTCATATGAACAATTGCGAAAACCGACGACACTAGACGACAAGTTCGCGGCTTTGGAGTCACGCATGAACGACGTTGATCAAGAGATCCCTGAGGT
The DNA here is from genome assembly GCA_024195555.1 of Aureobasidium sp. EXF-12298. Classification (NCBI taxonomy): domain Eukaryota; kingdom Fungi; phylum Ascomycota; class Dothideomycetes; order Dothideales; family Saccotheciaceae; genus Aureobasidium; species Aureobasidium sp. EXF-12298. Next base: position 20,025 of record SWBJ01000520.1, read on the forward strand.
CTCGGACGAATCAACAGAGAAGACAGAAGCTCTCGGCTCAAATTCTGGATGGACGGTTCAAAAGACGGATACTTGCACAATCATCTCAAATGCAATGGCAGAAGGAGCATCGGCAGGGGAGCAAATGACCAATATAATAAGTCGCTTGACCAACGACCACAGCGTCAACCCTTCCTCAATCGCCTTTACTACCATTCTTCTACGAGACATGTCCGAATTTGGGGCAGTCAATCTGGCATACGGATCTCAATTCACCACGCCAAACCCACCTGCCAGAGTCACCATCGCCTGCGGTAGTGCACTTCCCACCAATAAATACGTCTCTTTATCAGCCATGGTCCTACATGATAGCATAGCAGCACAGAAGCAAGGCCTTCATGTGCAATCTCGCTCATACTGGGCTCCAGCAAACATAGGCCCGTACTCACAAGCGATTGTTACGCCTACTGGTGCTTTCTCACCTGCAGTCCCTAAACTCATCCATATCGCCGGACAGATTCCTCTGTACCCATCAGCCATGGAATTCCCTTCTCAAGGAAATCTATCTTCAGAAGCACACTTCACAGCACAAGCCGTCCTTGCACTTCAGCATTTGTGGCGTATAGGTCAAATCATGCGCGCAACCCACTTCCTCGGTGCTGTTGCATTCATCGGATCTACTGCCAACACTTCCGCATCCACGCGAGTAGAGACTGCACTGCAGAGTTGGAAGTTGGCTCATCAACCTCCTACCGCTGAAGACTCGGAAGACGAACAAGATGATGACTTTGACGTTTGGGATCAACGACAGTTTGGCAGTACAGGGAACACTACAGCCTCTACACAGCGCAAGGATATCGTGAATGCATCTGTGCCTCCCTGTTTTGTGGCCGAGGTGGAGAGCTTACCTAGAGATGCTCCGATTGAATGGGCGAGTATTGGTGTTGAAGCTTTTAAGGGGAGTGTAGAGACCCAAGGTTTGTTTAATCGTTCCTTCCCTCGGTTGGGTATGTTTTTGGCTAACTTGTACTGTAGAAACCAAGAAAGATGGCTGCACAAGACATGTTTTGACAATCAAATCCGGTCTCGAGGATGTGGTGTTGGCTGGTTGGATTGCGGTTGACGATGTGAGTGACTTGAGTAAGGTCTCTCTGCCAACATCGCAGGTCTGCACTGTGTATACTACGCAGATCTTACCTGAGAGCTGGGTCAAGGAGAGACAACCTACCATCATTCCTTGCTACAGACTTTGGGATGGTCAAGGAAAACGAGTGGCTGCTGTCGTTGCATATAGACAACAGTAAGATGGTCTCACAAGGACGGACAAGATCAAAGAATCAGGGGGGTATATAACAAGGTGTATTTCTCATCATTGCCTCTCCAACTCGTCGCTGTCCTTCTCCCTCCTCCGCTTTTGCCCACTCTCTTTTCGGTATGCATCGCAAAGAGAAGAAGCGTACGTAAATATAAGAAACCATCATGTCCCGTAAAAGCGCCAAAAAGTTGTAGTTCTGGAAAAAAGTGAAAAAAGGTCGTGCAATTGTACAAACAAATTGGTGACTTTGCTTTTGTTTTGTTCGGCCCGTCTTCTGTCTGTCTGCCCATGTTCCTTCAAGTCCAGTTCTTTAGGTGGCCTTCTTGGCGAACTCGACGCGCAGGATAAGATGGCCGTAACCGTAGCCTTCCATCTTCTCACATGCAACAGCGGCGTCTGATCGGTCGACGAAACTGACGAATGCAAAACCCTTGGCCTTGCCTGTTTCTCTGTCCTTTGCGAGGAAGACACGGGTGACGCGACCGAAGCGCTCGAACAGGGCGCGGAGCTCGTCTTCTTCGGCGAATTCGGAGACCTGAGATGAAACATGTTAGTTGGTTGGGTATGGAAAGGGGTGAAAGAGCATAGACTCACGTTGGTGACACGCAGAGTAGCCAGGTCGTCTCTCTCGAACTTGCCGCCCATTCTCTCGCCAGTAGCAGCACCGCCCTTGCGGAGATGCGGGGGCACGTAGGACGAGCCACCAGGACCGGAAGCGCCTTGTGCAGGGCCACCAGCAGCCAGGTTTTGGAGAGTGGCGGCGCCGACATCACCGTCGAGGTCGGCAAGACCGGCACCGGCCTCGCCCTCGGGGGCCATGGTGTTCTTGAAGGGACACTTTGTGGTGAAATGCTCGCCTGAACAGATACGACACTTGATCTTCATCTGCTTGAGCTGCTGCTGCTTCTGGTCCTCCTCGGCGGTGGGTTGCTCGGCGGCGCCAGACTTGAAGCCGACCTGGGGGCGGAAGATGATGTTCTCTCCAAGGGTGGTGGTGTCGGGTTGGGGGCCAGCAGGACGGCCTGCCTCAAGACCCATCTTGGGCCATGCGCGACGCTCGGCGACTCCAGCCTTCTCGTATGTGCGCTTGGTGACCTTGCGGATGCGTTGTGTGCGCTTGACCTTCTTGCCGTCGTCGTTGAGGAAAATAGTAACGATGGTCTCGCTGCCGTCCTTGTTCTTGGTGTGCTGAGGCGGGGGGAGGGCGGTGGCGAGATCTGGCTCGTCGTCTTCGGCCCAGTCGGTGCGTCCTGGTTGGTTTGACATGATGGCGAATGTGTGGGTTATGTTGCGAAGAATATCAGCCGTCCTGTCGTTTGGCCTCGCTGTTGCGTGAAACTGCGAAAACTTGAGCTTGGCGCGGGCACAGCGCGCACGGACGGTCCTGCTCATGGTCGTTCTTTCTACTTAAAGCAATATCTCTTCACCAACTCTTTGATCCGACTTTCCATCTATTTGCTTGTCCTTCTGCTTGCTCCAATCATTTGATTGAACTCCGGATATGCCATCTCGTATTCCACTAAGATGGATGGACGTGACACACGTTGGCATCTATATATGTTCATCACCTCCCTCTCGCTAAGCAACCACATCTATATACTCGTACTGAGATACACAGAACTCCTATGTGATCCAAGAGGTCCCTCAGATTTATGCCTGAGCATTCACACTGACAAGATCTGCCTCCTCAAGAGCCACATATCTTGTATCAAATACTACGACTGTCTGTCCTCTCTGTGTGCTAAAGTCTGCAACTTCCGCTTCCTCTCACGATTGTATACAGGCGAGACCAAAGCTGTCAAAATGCATAGTTCTTTCACAGTAGAACATGAGTTCGTAGACGACTCTCAGTGGATGCCTGCTATTTACCGAAAGAACTGTGCATTTCTATAGCTACACGCGTGACATACTTCTGTATGTGGACATACAAGTCCTCGAGATCCGTGCTTGGTTAGCAGTCAAAAAAGCATTTCACAGTATCAGACTCGTTTTTCAGACAGTTTGAGCCGCCGAATTGTTTGCGATCTGGAACAAGATATCATGATAGCACCTGCCGGACGTGAGATGGACAGATTCGAGGGCTGCTTCCGCCGGCTGCAACTTCCGCGTGCCGAAACGATCGCTGCATGCCGCCCAAGACGTCACAAGATTCCTCGCTCCAACTTCCACCAGGATCCAACACTCTGGCGACCCGCATCGAGTGCTGGCAGTGGACACTTTCGACCAGCCACCACCAGACTGCGTCATGCGTCTGAGTAAATTGAGGTTTGTTGAGGGATGCGAAAGATGTGTCTGTGCCGTCTTTATATGTTATCTGCTTCCGCCGTTCCCTTACTCGAGTACACTTTCTGGTTTTGCGATCGTCATTCTTTTGCAACCATCTTGAACCATCCTTGTCACTTACACGAGAGCTTAAAATATTCCGGCATTTGAGCCAAGAGGACTTGCGATTACGTAGAGGCGCACCTGCTAAGGCTTGGTTGTATTACCGTCTCTCTTAACCAGGCATCCATCATGGCCGACTTTGTTGTAGGTCTCTTGCAGCATTTCTTCTGTTGTCACTTCTCGCTCCCAACACACCCTCGAATATCCGCGCCGGACGTTCGAATATATAATTGCGAACCTGTCGCTCTAACACTATCTGGGTTTAAAAGGAACTTGGAATAGAAGGCTTTGACAAGGTTGTCGACAAACACTTTGACAGAGGATACGACAAGGGACACGAAAAGCTACACAGACATCGCCATAGAGACGATCGCGAAGACAGTGTCAACGGAAACAACATGGGCGAAGCACGTCAACGTGATCGCGGCTACGACAGTGAATCAGATGATAGCTACGATCAACGGCCGCGACGAAGACGGGATCAACGAGATGATCGCGACGACAGGAGGCCGCGCCAACCAAATGATCGCGAAGACGATCGACCCCGTCGACTCTCTCCTCCTGGACAAAGCTATCATCCTCGCGCTGTAGACCCAGCCTATGTACCATACCAATCATCGAATGCGCGGCCAAGAGACAGTAATCCCCAGTACTACGACAACTCACCACGTCCATCCTCGCGCGACTACACACCCGCATCATCGAACCGAGGTGCTCAAGAGATGGCTAGGTATTCACGGCCGCAAGACCGCTCACCCTCCCGCTCCCAACGACAACGTCGTCGCTCTTACTCATCCTCACGTTCCCGCTCTCGCTCCAAGGGTCGCGACTTCCACGATAGCCCCCTAATGGCTCTAGACAGTAGCACTCTAGGCCTAGGGGCCGGCATTGCAGGCGCCCTCATTGGCGGCTACATCGGCCGCGAAACTAGCGATCGCCATCAAAGCCGCGGTACGGCTCTAGGTGCCATTCTCGGCGGCATTGGAGCAAACATCCTGGAGAACAGAGTCAGAATCTATCGGGATGAGATGAAGGAGGAGCAGAGGGAAGCAAGGGAGAAGTGGGATGCTAAACAGAAGGAAGGTAAGAAAGATAGGCGAGGTCGAAAGGAGTCGCCGCAGAGGTGGTAGGGGTATTCTTTCATGAACAATGATTTGAGTTAATGAAGAACCGATAATGGTAATGATGACTGGGTGTGGCTTTGGTATCCTTCGTGCCAGCATTTTCTTCTTTTGTCTAGGGTATACTCTATTAAACTTTACAAGGCATGTATAAACTATTCACAAGCTGTCCGCATCAATCATAATTGCAGCTGCATGGCCGCCCGAACGTTAAACTGTTGCAGGTCCTAGACCAACCCTTCTCCCACAGTGCAACACGCTGGCGTTGCAGACTATAAGAACGCACAACTGCTTTCCCAGTTGAAGCATGACCATGGAGATGTTCAAAATAAGTTTCACTCCGTGGACGTTGCTTCCTCAGGGAAAGTATCGTACATCCCTATGAGTCTCTCTTTGCTCACTTTGCTCAGGTTGTTTTGAGAATCGTCAAAGGCTCGGTCTGTTGCGGCCTTCGGCATAAGTCTCGCAAGAGATCGATCTTCTGCATCAACACACACATTTGGGTATATATACAGCAAGGTCGCCTCCTGGACAAGCAGCAACACGCTGCCAGCGTGTTCCATGGCCGATTTAGTAAGTCCTTAATCGCTGGCGGAGCGGTACCTGGGTTCGATCCCCAGGAGAGGCCCACTCTTTCGCTACAACCACATAGGTCCTTTCCCCCAGGCAGTGGTTGAGAGTCCCGGTTGCTGCTTCAAAAGATAACCCTAATCAACTCACCTGGTAAATCCTCTCCCCCCGAGGTCGCTGGTGCGGGTTTCTCTGATCTACGGATCTAGTTCTTTTGCTCAGCGTTCTTGAAAGATGTGGATTTTGGAGGACTTTCTAAAGCAGCGATAAAAAAGTAGAAATGTAGCAGAAAACCTCTCTTGTATTTCTTGTTCGCTCCTTCAAGTCTCTCTTGTTACCCTGATGAACAGAGAGCGTGACTTCTTCTCCATCAGAGCCTAGCGGTGATAGCGATCTTTGAACAACGCGATAGAAGGAGTGTTATCTGCAGCCAGCCAGCCAGCAATAAGGACTCCAACGAGCAAATTAGGACCACTCATCTCTCTTGTCATTCGGAATTTCGTTGTCGCTGTACACCTTGATGGAATACGGTGCTTCTGACTCTGTCATAGGATCAGCTTCCTGCCATCACGACGTGGAGAATAAGAGCAACATGTACCTTTGAACCCCTTTTTCAACTGTGTGATCTCCTCATTGGTAAGATTGGAGTCCCGTAATTTCAGGATAGGAGTGCCCCGATACGACTCGAAATCGACCATGCCACGGTGGGCGTACCATTTGCTTCCATTGAGGAAGTTTACATTGCCACCTGCGACAAATTCCAGTGACTTTAACCATGCTCCATGGCCTAGAAAATCACGAAGAAGAGACATCTGCCAAAGGTATGGATAACATCTGCGGTTGTTCCTGAAGCTGAAGCGAACGTGCTTGACGCGCTGTAGGACAACTCGAGCCAAGTCATCACTTAAATTGAGTCTTCCCTCAGTCAACCAAAGCTGATATGCCGAGTAATGCTTGTACAAATCGTAATGACAGAGAGAAAAGCCGAAGCGTGTTTGGTTGTAGAAGATTGGAATGGCTTCTTGGGAGACCCAACGGCAGGTTTGCAAGAGACTAGAGCGTCGTTTGTGTAGAATGATGTTGTGTTTGACGTGACCAAGGCCTTTCAGATATCCCAGCACCAACATGAATCCAGATCCAGATCCAGATTCAGATGCAAACATGTAGGTCATCGTCCAGTGAACGTGCTGATGACCGAAGGCAAAGCCATAGATCATGAGTCTGAGCTCTTGCGGCAGGTCTAGCAACCGAAAAGGCTGAGGTTTGTGACGTTGATTGCGATTGCGACTGCGACTCGATGGAGCAGAAGGCAAGCGTTTGCCGCTACGAAGTTCCATGATGGACACGAGCACTGCCTTTCATGATCAGTCAGCGAAAATATGTATAGACAAACGATCTGTGCGCGGCACCTTTCAGGTGTCGAGAGAAGGCCTTGGTGAACAGAAGAGCAGATGCCTGGTGTAGCTGAACCGCTAAGAAGTCGTCTTCATCTGCGCGAGAAGAGAAGCCGTAGACGGATGGACCATAGATCGCAAGGAAAGCCCAGGGTGGTGGAGCAGCGACGCCAAGGCATGTTCAGCAAGTTTGTCAAGTCACAAGAGAGGCAGGAGCGAGCGAATGTGAATAACTTTTCTTGAAATTGCATCCTACAAAAGAGCATAGGACTGACGGCGATCTGGCCGAATCAGAGACACTCAGGACGAAAGTGCCTGGCCTCAATAATCTACAAAGCTCTTTTAGAGACTGGCTTTTGTTACAAGCAAGATTCTTCCAAGATCGCCCGTAGCATACCTCTCTCCTCCTGATGATAAAATATACAGTGTAGAAGATTCTTAAATCTGGCACTCTAGGCTCTTAACCCATAACCATACCCTTGAGGCCGGACATGTCACCCTCCTTGGCGGCAATCTCGAAGTAAGAGTAGATGATGCTGAGCATGTTGTTAGTCTGGGTCTTTTGTGCGGAAAACATGTCAAAACTTACGTGACAGCCATGAGAATACCAGTACCGCTACCAAGAGCGCCGACAAGGTCACTGACAATGGAGAGAGCACCAATGCAGGCACCACCGAAGGCAGCAGCAGTGGGAATGACACGCTTGAGCTCACGGTACATGGACTCATCACGGTGACCGGCCATAACAAGACCCTGCTCCTTGAGCTGCTTGGCAACATCGCGAGGGCTGGAACCGGAGACCTCGATCCAGGTCTTGGAGAAGGCGGCGCATGCAATAAGCATGTATGCGATGAAGAGGGCAGTGTGGACGGGGTCGAGAAGGGCGTCCTTGAAGTTAAGGGGAGGGGACCTGCGCAAGAATTGTTAGCAATCGCGCTTGGAGCAGACGTTCAGACAAGTTTCGACTTACATGTAGTAGACGAGACCGGAGATGGGGAGCATCTGAGAAGAGCCCTCGCGAGCCTCCCAGACTCCGATCATCTTAACCAAAAGGTTGTCGCTGAAGCGAGAGTAGAGCATC
>SWBJ01000521.1:0-27759 GCA_024195555.1 Aureobasidium sp. EXF-12298
TCTTCCTCCAGCGCAAGAACCCCCGCAAGATCTCCTGGACCGTCCTTTACCGCAGACAGCACAAGAAGGGTATCTCAGAGGTCAGTCGCCCATCCGCCCCATCGCCCGTCCCGCCAACCAGCAAGCCCGCGCGACCCTACCGATCACTATGAACGCAACTACACGACCGCCGCCGCCGCTGCTCGGATTGCGCAAACAAACACAAAATAAGATCAAGAACAGTGACTGATGGACTTTCGTTATACAGGAGGTCGCCAAGAAGCGCACTCGCCGCACCGTCAAGAGCCAGCGTGCCATCGTTGGTGCCTCGCTCGATGTGATCAAGGAGCGCCGTTCGCAGCGCCCCGAGGCCCGCGCCGCCGCCCGTGCCGCCGCCATCAAGGAGGGCAAGGCCAAGAAGACCGAGTCCGAGTCCGCAAAGAAGGCCAACAAGGCAAAGAACGCCGCCTCTGCCGCAAAGGGCCAGGCCGGCAAGATTGCTAGCAAGCAGGGCGCCAAGGGTGCACCTGTCAAGGTCGCCGCCAAGTCCCGCTAAGCAGCTGGATTCTCGCGGTTGATGTGGTTTGATTGTCGTTTAGGCGCAGGCTGAGGCACGGCATGGGAAAATGCATCTTCGTTACTGATACCGACTTTTTTCGCACTTCTCATGCCAAAGGGAATTTATCAAAAAGCCGCCCCCGCACACGTCTGGAGGCGCACCCACAATGCGTTCATGATAGGCCTCTGAAATGCATTTCGAAAATTAAATGACTCCATGTTTTTGTTCACTCTATGGTTCATGCTCTAGCCACCACTGTATTGGCCTCTGACAAAAATGTAGCCTTCTCTGACTTGCACTGTTCTATGATATCCCCACTCATGTTACTGACCCCACTTTATTCTTCTTGCCTTGCTCACAGAGTCTCAGCGCAGATCATCGGGCCTTGAACCTCGTCCCTCTTTGCCTTTCCAGCCAACTTCTCCACGATAGTAAGCGAGAAGAGCAACGCTGTACCCGGACCGCGGCTTGTGATGACCTTACCGTCGACCACAACTCTCTCGCTGTCGTCTGCATAAGACCAGCCAGCGTCTACAATCTCCTGCTTCACTGACGGGTGCGACGTGACCTTGCACTTCTTAGCAGCCTCGCCCTCAGCATGGGGCGACTTGACGCTCTCGACAAGCGCTGTAGTTCCAGCACAAATTGCCGCGACCCATTTTCCTTCGTTTCGGAACTCGCGAACCAGGCGTAGGACATCATCGCTCTGACAGAAGGTCTTGGCTCCAGGTGCACCTCCTGGCAGAATCAAGATGTCTGCTGCATCGACTAGACGATCGGGTATCTCGTGTGGTGAGGGAATGTCTGGGATGATTTTGATTCCACGAGAGCATCTGTGACACATGTTAGATGGCCAAAGCTAAGGATATTGATCTGGTAATGAAGCAATGAACAGCCGTGATTCTTGAAAAGCCAAAGATGGCATGAGCCTTCTCTTGTAGGACATGGGTAGGCATAATCAACGTGTACTCAAGGCGAATTTGACTCTACTTGCTGTATTGTGGTAGCTGGATCATCGATACTTCTTGTCAAATGCAGAGATCTTGCCGATGTGAGGCAATCCTCTCATGGATTGATATGCGTCTCAAGATCTTGGGAAGCCTGCCTTGACAGCTATGTTCGTTGGACGAGATGCTTTAGCACTGTCTAGCCTTCGCAAGAGCTCTTCGTCTTTCCAGGTGTACACGAACAAGACCAGACGACATATCGACAAAGTGACAACGGTAAATTCACTTACTGAGCGTAAAGAGGATTCTTCAGGTTGACACCCACAGACTTGACTGTTGTGAATCCGGCTCGCACTAAAACACTTCGTGCAAGTCAGCCGAGGCACTATACTTAGCCTTCATATCGAGATGTATAACTTACTCAAGCGGAGTGACCGTTTCAATCTCCTCAGAACCATCTGCGACAAGCACAAGTGCTGAGAACTGTTTGGTTTCGCTCATCGTGAAATCCGAACTGTATAACCTTGAAAGATCGGGGAGACAGTGAGGTGTGAAGTGGTTCGTAGGAAGCTGAATCGAATCCGACGTCACTTGCTGGTTTTTGCCAAGCCCGTCGACAAGTCATCGAAACCCTGGCCCCCTACAGTATTCTAGCTGGCACACGTTGATTGGTATGAAGACCCGTTCATGGTTTGAACAGATTGATCAGACGACGTCTACAAAGCCTCGAAATGTCTGGAGTTATTAGCTTCGTCGTCCTTAGCCTCCGTCCCGTGCGGCGTGTACATCGCCCACTGCTACGAAGTACTGCATGTTCTCGAGACCTTCCGAGGCATCTTTTAACCGTTGCTCTTTCTACAAGGCATTGTGGATCTTTTGCAATTTGATTCTTTGTTACTGTAAAGCAATCGTCATAGCGAGCTTGCTTCGATATATTTTCATGGTATGTTACCACACACTCAATCTCACTTGCGTTGGTGCGTCAAACACTCTAACGGCTCAGATCTACGCTAATAGAGACTCAGACGTGCTCTTGGCGGGCGGCTGCTGTCATTTCAGGCCATGCAGTCCATTCAAGGAAGGTCTACAACGTCGAGGCGTGTCTTGAACTTAGGGCCAAGGCACGAGCCTGTTCCCCCACAAAGATTGAATCCCTCGTGGGGACCCCGCATACCGCCCCGCTTCCTACCCAAACGCTTCCTCCTACTATCCATTGGCTTTGTCCCTCTTTTCTGCTTAAGCTAGACAATTAGATAGCATGTGTGCTCTCAGGCTTCACGATGGTCGAGTTTGATAGGTTCTTGAGCAAGTATGCAGCAAATGATGATTGTAGCTCGCATGTCCTGGGTCTGTTTTGATATGTGAATACCAGCTGCTCTGGAGGACATTGGGTGGCGCTGAACCTACTAGGTCTCCTGTCTAATAAGCTTCTACTATCAGAGGATACACCATGCTTGTACCAGTCAAGCCTCGGCTCACATCTCCAAAAACTGCGCGCAACGTTTCGCCCTAGCCACCATTGACGATATTGCTACTGATCTACCAATCACGACCTGCATCCCCGCATCTTCGTCTGTGTTTCCTTGTCGTCCTTGATCTCGTATCATGCCATCGCGCAGCTGCAGAGCCAGACCTGGGCGTTTGCTTCGAGTATAAGAAAGCACGTGCTGCTCCCAGTCAATCGGATTCTTCATCCTGAAGACCACAACGCCAATTCCTGAGCCTTCACATTCTATACAATTTCTGCTTCAGCACCATGGCTGGTCACACCGAGCTTGGTAGGGACCTCGATGGTTCCAAATCTCCTTCTGGAAACAAAGAAGCCACCCAGCACATTGAGCTGGTCCATACAAGAGACTCCGAGCATGGTCATGCTGGTTACCTTGACAAAGATGGCCTTCGTATCGACAACGATGATCAAGGTATGTGTCAGTCGTCCTGATCAACACGACCAGAGCTAATCTATCCAGACCATTATACTGAGCCCCCTATGTCGTTCAACCGTATGATGAGTCTTGTTGCTATGGCGTTCCTCTGGACTGGCTCTCAAATCCCAGTCTACCTTTTTGGAGGAGTGAGTTACTTGACGCTGCTGAAAAGTGCTGTGCTGATTTCCAGATTCCACCCTACATTTATGCAGATATTGGAGGCGCCGATCGTTGGATCTGGTTCGTCCTAGCAAATCTTTTGTCTCTAGCTGCAGTATGTCCCTTCGTCGGCTCGCTTAGCGATATCTTCGGTCGAAGATACGTCGCAATCGTCGGCGCAGCTTTCATAGTAGTGGGGATGATCATCTGCTCTACTGCTCACAGCATGAATGTTTTCGTCGGCGGCATGGTTTTCGCAGGCATAGGTGCCGGTATCAACGAGCTCACAGCTCTTGCTGCCACAAGTGAACTTGCTCCTACCGCAAAGAGGGGAAAGTATGTGGCGATACTCATCTTCACAATCCTACCTTTTTGTCCTAGTGTGCTTTGGGCACAGCTAATAGCTGCTCATTCCTCGTGGCGATGGGTTGGTGCACTCTGTGCTATTTGGGCATTCATTGGCCGTGAGATATAGTCAACCTCCGCTGTAGAGAATTTCCACTGACCGCGCAATAGTTGTTCTGACCACCGTCTTCTACTTCCCGCCTCCTCGAGTCAACTCTCAAGGACTCTCAAAGGCAGAAATCATTAAGCAAGTCGACTACGTTGGTGGCCTTCTTAGTGTCAGTGGTATGATACTGTTCATGGCTGGAATGCGTAAGTTCCCTGGCTCCGGCCATTCGCTAGACCAAGCTAATGTATCCAAGAATGGGGAGGATACCAGTATCCATGGAGCAGTGCTCATGTCCTGTGTCCTTTGATCCTCGGAGCTATTCTTCTCATCGCCTTCTGCGTCTGGGAAACCTACGGTGCCAAGTATCCGATGTTCCCTAAGCGACTCCGACAAGAACCGCGAATCTTGTTTCTAACGCTAATCATCACCTTTATATCAGGCGCCAACTTCTTCAGTATACTAATGTGGTGGCCAACGGCTTGCTTGTAAACCCCACCCCAAAATGAAGCGTGCAGAATCAATGCTAACATCATGACAGCAACGTCTATGGACACGATCCTGTGTAAGAGACATTCTCCAAGCGTGTACGATCGATACTGACTGTGCAACAGTGGTGTAGGCATCCGTGGACTCCCAGTCGGTCTCTCCATCCTGGCAGGGGCTTGCATCGTCCTCTGGCTTCTCTCGGTATTCCGTGGCCATAACAAAGTGATGATGATTGTTTCTTCGGTTCTTATGACAGCTGGTTGTGGAGCCCTCTCAGTCGCTCGTGTGGACAACTTGAATCAGCTCTGGGGAATTCTTGTTGTCGCGGGCCTCGGCATTGGCGGCATTGTTGTGCCTGCTTCAATCATCACCAGTAAGTCCGGATGCGATATGGTTCCTTTTTGACGTCTTCTAAAAACTCTCTAAGCAATCATTTGCCCGGACGACCTCATCGCTACTGTAGCAGCATTGACTCTGGCAATCCGCGTGATTGGTGGATCGATCGGTTACTGTGTCTACTATAATATCTTCATAAATCGCTTTGTGCCTGCGGCCACGCACTACATCGGCGGAACGATGATATACAAGTTGAACATCACAAGCCCAGCCATCATCAAGGCGGCGATCGAACTTACAGGTGCGAGTCTGCTGCCAGATCTGCAAACACTTCCAGGAATCAAGGGTGTGCCTGGAGCATACGAGATGGTAGTGTTTGCCGGACAATTGGCATATGCTGAGGCATACAAGTATGTGTACTATGTGTCGATTGCCTTTGGAGCTGTGTCCATCATCGCGGCCTGCTTTTTGGGGGATATCAACAAGTATAGTAAGTACCGCTTTAGGTGTCGGCGGAAGTATGCCCCAGCTAACTCTTGTCAAGTGGACGATCATGTCGCAGTTGTTATCCACTAAGCAGTTTTCAGCTTTTGTAAGCCGATTGAACATCGTTCTGGCGAAGCATCGACCATTGACAAATAATTTATGGGTGGTGAGGTGTATATCTGTCCGTAGAAGACCTGATCTGAAACATTTGTATCAAAAATGGTGTCCGGTGCCTGTGGTGATAAAATTTGTTGGAATAAATAGGCAGGTGGTTGGTGGTTGAACAGCTTCACCCACGCAAAAAGCAGTTGAGATGACGAAGGGGAGCACCTTCCTTTTCACCGTAGGACATTCTTCGTCTTCGCCAAAAGCGAGCTCGAGACATTTCGACTTTGCGCGTCGACTATCACATCTCACTATTCATCACCTCGGCCTGTGTTACATATTACAGTACCTCGCCCAAGTAACAAAACACACGCCAGTATTTAACCGCATTTCGTCATCCTAAAAAAGCGCGTCAACATGGAGCCAATCGTGAAAGCAACCATTCAAGCAGCAATTCTGAGCGCCATCTCAAATACCCTCGCTCAGCTCATCTCTTGTCACCGTGCAGGCGTAAGTACATGAGTTCATGGCCCCCTGTCGTCCATCCTGCCGGACCAGACTGACGTTTGTCACGCAGCATGGCTACTCCCTCGACACAGGCCCCTTGGTCACCTTCGTAACATTCTCGCTCCTGTCATGCCCGCCCAATTACCTCTGGCAATCCTGGCTGGAATCCACCTTTCCTGGCTACACCTCGCCCGATGATGCTGGTACCGTCGCGAGCATCGCTCAACAGCCTCAAGTCAAGGCCGCCCTCGACGCCGCCGCTCCCACCCTGCAGCGCATTGAAGAGACGGCAAGCCCGGTTTTACAGAAGGCTTCAGCAGCCACCACTGCTCTAGCAGACAGTGACGCTGTCAAGAACGCCAGACGTCGCGCTAGCGAGGGCGTCGACACGGTCAAGGCAAAGGCAAAGGAGCTCGAGGCCCGCGCCGGCATCAACCAGTCTCCTATGGCCAAGCCCCCTAATCGCTCCCAGACCTTCAGCGCTCCTGATGGCCAAGTTGTCGAGAAGAAGATCGATTCAACTTTTGCTCAACCTCCTCCTTCCTCGAGCCCCAAGGCTCTAAGCATCAAGAACACCGCCATCAAATTCGCTCTCGATCAGACTCTTGGTGCAGCTGTCAACAATGCTTTGTTCATCGTTGGCATCGCTTTCCTGAAGGGCCAGTCCGTTGAGACCGCTCTGTCCGCACTGCAGAAGGTATTTGCTGTCCTTTTCGCCTGTGTGCGAACGTAACCCACTAACAATCATGCAGGACTTCTTCCCCCTTCTGTTCGCCGGCCAGAAGCTCTGGCCTCTTGTGTCTATCATCAGCTTCACACTTGTTCCTCTCGAACACCGTACAGTCTTCGGCGGTATCATTGGTGTTGGTTGGGGTGTCTTCTTGAGTCTGATGGCTAATAACAAGTAACTGGTCTGATGCTTGGACCGGCCGCGTGCATGTGGTTGCGACCTTGCTGATGCACATACGATGTATACGATACCTACGATATCATGCTCGAACAGAATCTTCTTGGTATCCTCTCGCATGTCTTGATTGCATCATTCACAGTGTCTTTCGCTTCATGTCGTTGTCAGCGTGGACTCTGCTAGAGATTATTGATATAGACGAGAACCAAAGTGAGCTTTCGTGACTGCGAGAAGGAAGGAGCAAGCGAGCAAGATCTAACTACATCCAGTAAGCTGATTTCTCGTGCCCTCCCAATCAAGATCGATGCTTCTCGATGCAAAGAGAGGTCCTGGACTGAACTGTCATGGCAATGTTCGCTATCACGAACTGCTACTCGCGATGTTTGTTTGCTACTTATGCTACCTTACTGGACATCCTTCCAGAATCCTTCTTTGAAACCATCAGATGCGTCTTCTCTTGCCGGCCCGCTCCTCGTTGGTCTCTTGTGGGCCTGCGCCTCTCCACTTGGGACCTTGTCCATTCGTCTCGGCTGCCTGAGAATCGCTGATCAGAGTAGCGCTATCCATCTCCACAGCCGATGAGCGCTTCTTCACGTCGCTGGCTAGTGATGAGTTCTTAGATACGGCGGGCGTGAATGAGAAATGGAAGAAGGTCTTGTCGCTGTGCTTTTCCTTCTTACCACTGCTCTTGTCTTCGCTGTCGCTCTTGTCATCGCCACCAACGCTCTTTGCAATCTGTTTCTCAAGTCTCTTTGCATTGCGTTCTGTCTTCTCTGCCGAGAAGAAACTCTTGCCCCACCAGGAAGTGGACTCCTTCTTGTCTTCAACCTTTTCCTCTGCGTCCTTCTTGGCCTTTTCTTTCTTCTTGTTTTCGTCCTCTTCCTCTTCCTCGTCGCTTGCTTCGGTGAAGTTCCACATTTGCTTGAGTTCTCCTCTGACCAGTGCGGTCAACCATAAACTTCCCAGAACACCAGGAACCAAGTAAAGAAGGGCAGGTTGAGCATGGTTGAAAATCTGCATGATACCCAGCGTGACGCACATTCCAAGAATGTAGCCAACAATCGAAGCATAGAAGTATGGCTTCGAAAACGTAGGAATAGGATTGCGAGTGGGTTTCTTGGAGTCGTACTTGGGTAGCAAAGAGCGGCCAATCCAGGAGGTGGTCCAGAACTTGTTGCCCCAGTGGCCAGTGACAGGGCGGTAGGGTTCCTTCTGAACTTCTTCATCGACCTTACTTTTGCTGTTTTCCTGTTTCTTGTCGGCATCTGCTTGAGCAGACTTGACACGCTTTGACTGTCTCTTTAGGTAGAACATATGAAGATCGAATCTCAAGGCGAGTCCGATCATCATGCCAGGAATCACAATGTCTCCCAGACCGAGCATAGCCAGTTTCCTGTCTGCAGCGACCTGACCATCTTCGAGGGGTCTGGGGAACAATAGCTTGATAGGCACATCGAGCTTGGTGGCTACAGTAACCATCAAAGGAGTGTAGAAGACAAAGTAGATGTCGTAGAAGAACAATGCGCTCAGGATAAGGGAGCCAGTTCCAAATGTGGTAGGAGACATAAGTTGAAGCGCACTGTAAGAGAAAGCAAATCCTTGCAGATTGGTAAGCCACCATGTGTCGATCACAAAGTTAGAGCAGAAGATGGTTGCGAGTGCGACGGCGGTCGAAAGGATTGTGCGAAGCGTAAGAGTGACCTTGAATTTGACCAAGCTGGACAGTTGGAATCGCAGACGGTACTTGCGCCTAAGAAGACCGCGCAATATCCAAAAGGCATCAAGGACGCGTTGAGGAAGAATGATGCGACCCAAGACTCCTGGCAGAGGAGATGGTCTCGTGCAAATGGCTGAGTGGATCGCCTTCTTTTCGGGTTGGCTGACTTTCCACAGGACCCCTCCCTCGGTGTAGTAGTGCGGAAAACAGAAAGATTCGGCCACACCAAGACCATCATTGATGAGTTTGGCGACACTGAATATGGCCATTGCCGAAAAGTACCAGCGCAAGACTTTGTTCAGTAATGAAGCACCCATGTACTTGATGAGCAGGTAAAGGCCACCCAACGTACATCCAGCGAGCAGAGGAAAGATGACGGCATCACTGGGACTTAATCCCTCCATCTTCTGGATGCCATCCTCATCTCCATCTGGGTCGTCTTGCTCATCGGCTCCACGCTGGGCTGTTGGGTCCTTGACAGGCTTTGCTGCTGATAAAGGTCGTGAAAGTGAAGAGTAAGCACCTGTGATGATGGGAAATAGTGCCGAAAGAACGAGATGAGTATACAAGGGAAGCAACGGTTGTACTTGGGCGAATGCATAGGCCAACATGCCTAGCAGTTCGCTGATCGGTCCAGGGCCGCTGTCGCTGCCGTCGGTAGCCATGATGATGTTGTTTTTCTCAGCTAGATGAAGAGCCGACGCGGTCACAGCGAACCTTATCGCATGTCATCAGTCGGGCGCTGCTGTGAGATGTAATGAATGGAAAGACCAAATTCTAGTGTGGCATGCTCTGGTGTCACGTTGCCTCTTGTCTCGCCGCGCGGGCTGTTTGCACATCAAAACACTTCACGCCAAGACATGCAACTCATGAACCATTTCGCACCAAGTCAGGCAAAACGATAAATCGATGATATTCAGAACCTATCAACAAGCCATGGCAAACGCTTTGTCTCAAAGAATGACAGCAGGGAATCTTAACTAACTCGAATCAAATCTATGCAAAAATCAAAATCATCAAAACCACAACCAAGCAGTACGCCATGTGAAACAGACATTAATCAAGACAACCGAAAGACATAACGCCTTCGCTCCTAGCCTTTTGTACAAACGGCGCTCACATCACGCTCCTTGTTAAATGGCGTAGCCGATGTCTTTTCGCTCTACCGCAGCAGGTGTACCAGCAGGTGTATGGCTGCTTTCCACCCGCGTTAGATATGCCGCACTGGTAAAGTCTCGCGAGCTCTCAAAGGATGGCCGAGTCCTTTCAAAGTCCATGCTGGCTCTCAATCGATCGAAGGAAGGCCTTGGTCGGTCGTAACTCGGTCGTGGTGCAGGTGACTCAAAGCCTCCGGCGATGACTGGAGGTCGGTAAAAATCTATCGGGCTGTGACCAAAGTCTTCGGATGGACGAGATGTCACTTGTCCGACCGCAGGAAACGTCCGCTCGATAGAAGAACGATGTCCAGTGTAATCAGTACCATCGCTGCCGTTGTGTGATCTAGCATTGCGGGTCGTTGCTGTTGCTGCTATTGAGGGTGGATAGATTGGGCGTTCGTCTTCTGTTGGGACTCTGTTGTGGGACAATTTGTGAGCAAGTCTGTGTGCTCCTGAAGGCTTGCTTATCTCGGAACTTGAGGTAGAATCTGACACTTTCTCTTGAGGAGGTGGATTAACGTCATCCAAATTTTGTGGATCCACGTTCTTGAGATAGTCAAATTTGCCTTGTCTGACCTGCTCACGGATGACATCGATGTCGCGAGGCATGAAGATTTTCTGGAAAGATTTTGCGGCAAAGCGAGGGAGTAGAGCAACGACGATTACCATCATCGTTAGCGCCCAGAAACTTAAAGCTCCATAGGATTCGGCACCCGCCTTGTAGAACGTGAAGCCAACGGTGAATGAGGAGTAGATACCAGTCCAGGTCCAGATAAGCAGAATGGAAATTGTTGTAATGAGGGTGAAGAACCAATCCCATCGGTAGGCGTTCATCAATATATAGACGTTGGCCACCACGACAATGGAGTTTGCAATATACACACCAATGCGCTGATAGTCGTTGACGTTTCGGCCTGACTCAGTGTTGAAATTGGCTGGCTGGAAAAGGAGGTACGGAAGGAAAAAGCAGATGAGCGACTGGTAGAAACCATCAACCATGTATGTCCTGTCATGCCGTTAGCTCGAGCATCAGGTTTGAAGTCACTTCACCATACCAGAACTTGATCTGTGTCCACTCTTTTCTCTCAATTCCACGTCTGTAAAGCTGAGGCACTGCAAGGGACACTTTGTCGTCGACATCCTGATCCAAGATTCCCATCAGAATGACCGGTAGAGAGGTGAACGCCAGGTTGTAAAGTAGAATGTACGAGTAGTCGAAGATGTATGAACAATCGAAGTTGGCATAGATCTGATACCAGAAGAGAGCGAAAGTCCAGATGATATTCTTTGGAGATGTTAGCAATAAGTCGATGTAAAGAGCGGAAGCAACGAAATACCTTGTAGAAGAAGTTTGCAATGGTTTCGGCAAGTCGGCGGTAGGACCAGCGTCCGTGTACCAGAACAAGCCTTGTAAGGAATCTGAATTGACCAATCGCATAGTCAGAGGACATGACTGCTTGTCTGCCTTCCTCACCAGCGATACCAACACCGACGTGAGCTTTCTGAATCATAGCAACGTCATTGGCACCGTCACCGATGGCCAAAGTCATGACATCGAGCCCGTTCTTGACCATGCCAACAACGGCAGCCTTCTGACTGGGACTGACACGACAACAGAGGACCGATTTACATTCCTTACACAGAAGCAGGAACTTTTGTCTCAGTCTATCGTCAAGCATGAGCTTCAACGTCTCACCGTCAATGATAACAGCGTGAGTCGGTGCTGGCGGTTCGTGATTCTTCTTTGCAGCAATGAGTTCCTCATCAGATCCAGTTTTGCCGAAGATAGCCAAGTTCTTGTCGAGTTCTGCTTCAGCACTAGCTAGATTCTCATCTTGAACGTTCAAAACGATGAGATCCATGTCATTGCCCAGCAGGTTGCAGGAGAACCCGATGTTGATGGCCGTCTCGACCTTGTCTCCTGTCAAGACCCATAGCTTGATACCTGCCTGAGCAAGGAGCTGAATTGCATCGGGTACACCGTCTTGGAGTCTGTCTTCGATAGCGGTTCCTCCAAGAAGGGTGAGGTCGCGCTCAATGGCGTCAGAGACTTCTTCGAGCTTCTCCTCACGGTTCTGAATAGCTGCTGCAGCGATATCGTGTTGTTTGTTCCAAATTTGGTATTCCTCCTCGTCGAGTTCTCTTTGAGCAATGCACAGTGTACGCAAACCTTCTCGAGCAAACATCTCGAGATGGTCAGCAGTGGTCTTTCTCAATCCCGGCTGTTCACCCTTCTTCAACCTTGAGTAAATGATGCTGTCAGCACCTTTGCAGAAGAGAACAATCTTTCCGTTGGGCATCCGGACAATGGCACTCATGCGCTTTCTGGATGAGTTGAACTCCAATATATTGAGAACAGTGTACTGGCGCTCCTCGCCGAGAACATTGACAATGATTCCATCGTTCGAGCGACCCAGAACTGTGAAGCCACAATCCCTGGCCGTTGCGACAAGCGCAGCCTCATCAGGCGATTGTGCTTTAAACTCCAGCTTCGGTGGATCACCAGGGGTACGCTCAGTAATCACGGTATGGCAGAGCGCAAGTGCAAGCATGAAATACTCATTGGCTGCTTTCTGTTCAGGTCCAGAAGCTCCAGTCAAGTCGGAAACATAGTCGGGCGCGACAAAGGTCACGTTTTCGTCCAGAAGGTAAGGGTTGTCATGTAGCTTGCGTAAGTCCTCGAGCATCTTGACTTTAGCGCGAGCTATCTGAACACGAGCTTTAGCGCCTTCAGCATCGGTATCAATTCCTTGTCGTTTCTGCATGCCGGCCAGAGCTTCGGTATATGCTTCTCCATAAGGCACGCCATTGATCGTAACCTTTTTGAACTCCATGACATTCTGGGTCAGTGTGCCGGTCTTGTCAGAGAAGATGTACTCAATCTGACCAAGGTCGTCGGAGATGTTCCACGATTTGGGGGTGCAGGGATAATCGACTGGCGCATAGTACATGAAAGTGTCGCTGTAGATGAAGAAAGCCTGAGCAGTACGAATAATTTCCAGGGTGATGTAGAGTGAGAT
This sequence comes from Aureobasidium sp. EXF-12298, assembly GCA_024195555.1. Lineage (NCBI taxonomy): Eukaryota > Fungi > Ascomycota > Dothideomycetes > Dothideales > Saccotheciaceae > Aureobasidium > Aureobasidium sp. EXF-12298. The sequence continues at coordinate 12,748 of SWBJ01000521.1, forward strand.
GGGTACCAAGTTTTGGAAGAGAATGATGGCAGCCCAGAATGTAATGAAGCCGTTGAGACCTGGTGTACCGCCGTAGGAGCCAAATTCGAAAAAGTCGAGTGATTCGTCTCCTTTGCCCCAGGTAGTACCTTGCACTACAGCCGAGATAAGACACATGAAGAACAGGATAATGAAGTTGTATATGACGTTCCAGTTCAGGTCCTTTGAGATTTGTGCGCGCTTCGTAGGAGTGATACCAGAGTTGAGCATGATCTTGGTCTCTTCTCCAGTGAAAACGACGATACCCAAGACCCACTCAGTATTGCGAATGGAACATCCTCGGAGCAACATGTTGTTGATAGAAACGGGTTCAGCCATATCAGCAGCTTCAACATCCGAGTTCTTGCTACCGTATTGCTTCCATCGAACAGCTCCGCTGTAGGAGTAAAGATTGGCGTGAGGCGGTTCACTCTCCAGGACAAATTCAGCCCGTTCACAGTCACGAGCTCTCTTGACCTTCTGACCGCAGTGTAGAGCCTGGCGGACCTTCAGGTTGGTCTCTCCATCCAAGTTCTTGGTCTCGACATAACAAGCTCCATCGGGATCAGAGGTCGACAAGACGACGATGTCCGCAGGAATTGATTCTTCGTTGTAGAGTCTCACAAAGTCTCCGACTTGCACGTTCTTCCAACAATCCTTCTTGAACCGCGCTTTTCCGGTGGGTTTGGTGGGGTTGATTATGTTACCGTAGAATCGTTTCGGGATAGGTGCACTAGGATCGGTAGGGTCCTTTGCGACTTCAACAACTTGATGCAAGTCGCCAGGTTTGAGAGCATCGTTCTCGAGAGATTTTCTGATATGGTCACCCAAATCCATCTCTTTGCTTCCCTCCATGGCCGAAGCTGGCATTGGTGAATGCACTGGTGTCATCTCCATGGCGCCAGGTTCTTCGGTGGCCATGGAAATCACAGACATGCGCTGAGAGTACATGGATGGTCGTCTAGTGTCCCCGCCCTCATCCAAGGCTTTATCTTTCTGGGAGTTTCGCTTCTCGGCTTTGGACTCTTTGCGGTTCTTCCAAAGATGCCAGACAAAAGTGATAGCTCGGGTATTTGCCTTCTTGAACTTTCGCCACAACGAGATTTGGTCTTCTGCTGTATTCACGTTTTCCCAGTCGACGAGACGGTGAGCGGGGGCGTTATTAAGTTCATTATCGAGAACTGTTCTTCTCCAATCCTCGATCGCATCTTTAATTGCGGTGATGGTCACAATAACAATCAGCGGTACGGCACTGAGACCAGGATTTGAGGCGCCAAAGATGGGAAAGATCTGACGAGGGCTAGTCAGTATGAATCCGAAGGGCACAGCGAAGGTTACGTACCGAAAGGATAATGATGAACAAGAAATAGATATTGGCGATGTTGTGGAACTGGAACCACAAATTCTTGGGTATGAAACTGATGGGGGTGTACTTTGCGGTGCGAATCTTGTTTCGCACAAATTGGGCGATAGGGTGTCCTTCTTCGTCGCGTGCATCCTCAGGCAGTGGCATGTTGAAGAAGACGCGGCGACCGGCACCAGCCTGCTCTGTCGAAGCCTCGGAGCCTTCGGGTACAGATTCGAGGTCGGTTCCATTTGATTCTCGCTTGGCCGAGTCGTCGGTCGAGCGCTTCTTGTGGGAGAGACGTCTAAGAATTGATTGGCGTTTTGAGCCGCCTTGTGAGCCGGCTACTCTCTGGGTAGCCCAGCGTAATCGCTTTGCAGGAGCGGTGTCAAGCGGTCCAGAGGAAGCCTCATTGTCTTCCTGGTAGGGTTGGATGGCCATGGTGAATTATAGATAGTCGAGGCAGAGTAGTAAGTGATTGTCCGATGTCGACCATTCAAGGTGGGCGCCGAGGCGTCCGGGTGAGCCTCAAGAGCCAGGATCAGGCTCGCTGCTTAAAGCCTACAAGCATGCGATAGCTGAATGAGTGAGCGAAGGAGGCGACAAAAGTCGGAGGTTGTCTGTCCAGACTGTGTCAGGCTAGGAAGATGCCAGTGAGTGTGGTGGAAGGGAAGGAAAGCGGCGGATGTGTCCAACGCGGCAGAGCGTCTCGAAACGCGAGTCCAAAGAAATGTAATGACGACTTTCCCTTGCAACTCTGAGTCTGATCGAACTGCGGTCCACTCAACGAGCGATCTTCGTCAGAACGGGCCTGATTTTTTTCGTCCTTGATGACCGACGACACCTTGGGTTTGTCAGATGGATGTCTGCGCTCGCGCGTCTTAGGTGGTAATTGTTGTATTGGATGCTGAGTAGGGGCTGCTTGGCCGGTTGCTCCTTCTTGCTCCTCCCTCCTCCCTCCTAACGGGCACGGCTACCGGATCCTCCGAAGCCGTGCGGCGGTCACTTAACGCCGATGCTTACGAGAGAGCGGCCTGACGACTCTACCAATCGTTGCAAAAAAACTGCTCGCTCATAGAGCCACTTTTTCCAGTTTTTCAACCTTATTGATCAGATACTTCGGTCTCGTACAAGATTCCGGACCATATCCGAGCTCTGTGATGTGTGCGCTTGCCATCACTGCAATACCCATGCTGGTTTCTCATGTGTAACGTCTTTCGCAGCCATAAATGAGATCTCATCAAACGCCCCAATTTACTTGGCATGGTTTAACCCTACTGGAATCTCTCCTAGCTGAACACGAACTTCGCGCGTTGATCGTTTTTTGCATGGCTGAGTATGCCGGTACGAGACCCACATTCTTCGCCCTGGGACGACATTCATGGCTTGCAAGATGCATCCACCCGAGGCGAGACTGAAAGCCTTGCAGAAGCATGTTAGAAGCGCGTACCAAGAAACCGCAAGCATGATCACACAGCTGTCTTCCACTTGCTGGAATAGAAAGCATTACGACAACCGCTTGTTCATCAATCTGATATTTGCCGGCACGAGGTTGATCACTAGACTTAGCGTCCTTGCAATTTGTTCGCCCTCCTTTACGCAATTGAACGCGGAGAAGCAGATCTGAAATACATTGATTGCACTGCATCTAAACACATCTCTGGAAACATGCCTTGATTGCTCGGTGAAAAACTTGCACCCGGATTCAGCTAATTGTGCATACAACAATTATACAACAAGGACTTGGTCTGCTCACGATACTGAGATCAAATTTCGGAAGCGGGGATGACCCTGTTGTGCTGCCAGAGCAACATGACTCGACGAGGGTAGTTCATTTGAGAAATCTCCAGCAACCTAGGAAACCTCCCAACGGTGATTGTAAATGCAGATCCATCTGTTTCAATAATGTTTAGTGATAATTGCTTTGAAACTGCGCAGTTTCCATCAAAACGAGCAGACGGTTAGTGAAGGCATATCAGACGATCAGCGTCCGTAGACACTTTGCGCGTCTCCGAAAGGATGTGCGGTTTCACAGCCTCAAGCTAATCAACAACTTTACGAAGTCCCTGCTTCTTCGTTGGATCTGACGCTTTCAAGCTCATCTTGCAACGACTTGCACTGATAGTCAAGCTATGCAAATGCACAGTTATCCTGAGCTCAGTCATGTGTTTGTGGGTGCGTTCTCTGGTAGAGTCACTACACTCGGTAAACACCACGTCTTCCTTGATTCATCTTACACCTTATGTAGGAATACAAAAATTCTGGTTTTGAAACTCCTGTGTGTATTGCTACAGCACAAATGTGACAGACTTGACGTGGCAGACAGGAACTGTAAGAAGGGGTTCTTGAAATACCGCTGTGTACTATGATATTTCTCCTAATTTTCCCCCTAATGTCGTCTGTTTATATCCCTGTCCTGTCTCGAATGACTACCTAGTAATTGGTTTTGCTCACGTATTTGTAGGTGAGAAGCATGGTGTTGAGCTCTTCATGCATGGACTGTCTCTGTGACTGTGAGCCACTTTTCTGTTCCAACTCATGGTCTTTCCATGATGGTTGGGATGCTGTTGACTTACCAAGAGAGTCGGCGGATTCGGTATCGCTCGGGTCCTGTAGCTGTCCGTCCATATGCTGAGTTCGATTTTCGTCTAGACGATGGATTTGATGTTCAGCCTTCTGCTCTACCAAAAGAGTAGACTCGTCGAGGCTGCTGTGTTCAGTCTGATTTGATGATTTGGTCTGGTCGTCCTTATGTTCGTCTGCGTCTTTGGACTGTTCAGATCCGTCTACCTTCTTGTTTCTGGGCTTCTGGATTGGGCCCCAGATAGCGCAGTCACAAGCTAAACCACATCTGCGTTTGATCTCATAGCCCTTGGTGATCATTTCGATCAGCTTAGGCTTGCATGTCTTGTCGTAATCTGCATCGTCTCTTTCTTCCATACCGTTGGGAAGTGCAACCCTCGAGTAAGTGCTTGTTAGCACCAAAGCGGGCAGTGGCGGTCCATTGACCACAGCCTGGACATCAACTGCCAGATGATACAGAGAATGCAACTCAGGCAAGTTGGAAGAAAACTCTCCAAAAGTTGCGTAAAGGTTTTCATCCAGGTCGGCACCTAAAAAGCACTGGAAATTAGTCTTTCTGAACATGATCGTGCGTTTCTGTAGCTGCAAATGACGGTGTTCAGCACACTGAGGGGAGGGGAAAAACTTACGAGTGTAGCCAAGTTTTCGAATGAGATCTTTGAATAGATGATCGCCCGATTCTCTCTTGCGGAAGGTAAGTGTATGGAGAAGTATCTATAGGTTCGGACGGCTTTCCTCTCGCGTCTCCCCAGGGGGCAAGCGGGTGTGTAACCAAGCTATTTCCTGCGCGATAACAAGCTCATTCTCGGTGGTCCTGCGGACTTCGTTATAGTTTGTTGTGCGAATGTAGCGCAGAACTGTGTAGAGGCCTGCTACCATGGAATCGAAGTAGATCTTCAATTCAGGAATCAGCTCGAAGATCCCGGCTGCTACCAGATCTTTCCAGGCAGCTTGCAGCAAAGGATCGTCCTCCGGGTACGCGATGACTCCATGAGTAAGTACCTCGTGGTTGAACTTCCGAGGATGAAGACCCGGCAAGTCTTTTGAGCATGGCCATTCATGAACGTATACCCTGGTATATTGACAAATATCGTTGGCAAAGTTGAATCTGGCAGGCGTAGAGTACTGAGGTTCCAATCGCTCGAGGTACCATTTCTCCGGACGCACAGCTCGAGTCCGATTGATCATTGAGATGTAACCGATCTCCTGACCATCGAGATGGCGCCGATACAAGTGAACAGTCGCAAAAAGGTAAGACATTGTCCAGGATAATAGTTCATCTGGTATTCTGTCGCGCCAAAGCAAGTGCTCTCCCACCATAACTCTGAGGTCTTCGAGAGGGATATCAGTCATCAAATCATGTGTCCAGGTAGGGTGGCGTTCGCCCCGTCTGCCCTCCATGTCCGGCATCAGGTTGCCGCTAGGCACGTACAGAGTAGGAGTTGCAAATCCCTTCGTATGTCTGGTGCCTGTGGTTGTGAAAGCCCTGAACAAGATAGGTGGAGTCTTCTCGCAGAGTTCTGATGAATACCGTTAGAAACGCGCTAACACAGTATCGCATGAAAAACATACCATCAAGTTCTGAAATCTGGGTTGGTTTCAGAAAACCATGACATGTTTTGCTCGATGTATACTCCGTGTGCTGCTGTCGGGGTGGCCGCTCCATGTAAGCCCATTCGATTTCAGAAAGTGGTTGATTCCGCTCGAGTTTCTCTCTCATCGTAAGACCGAGTATGTGCTTCCTCTTCTTCATCTTGTCGATCAATACGGAGCGTGGTCTCTGGCGGGCTCTTTGTGTTCTCACGGACGTGCGGTTGAAAGCTCGCAGACCTACTCTGTTTGTCGCGATTGTTCTGGCCATGGTGCTTGACGACTCATGCAGTGTAGAAAGAGTCAAATGTGGAGAAAGAGATGCTAAGGATGAAGGAGAGGAAGTGTATGTCAACGGTAAAGGCTGAGTCTATACTGATGGCTCAGTATCAATTGAGAGATGTGTGAAGACACACAAGTAAGAACGGGATAGGTGACGGTGAGGTGAGACAGTGGTTGGATTACCTACCTTGTTGAATGGATGTATGATGTTGGGAGGATGAGGTAGAAGGAAGGTTTGAGGTCTTCGAGAGCGGATGAACTTATAGACGCGCCAGAGTCCAGAGTGAAAAGCTTCCGGAGCCGAGCTCTTCTGGTGAATAGACTTGAGGTAGTGAAGCAAGAGAGACGATTTTAGCAGCTGTGACAATATCACAGTGAGCACAAGTCCAGTCAGAGGCTGAATTTACGGAGCAGTCTGAGAGGACGCCGTGACTTTCACAGAGTCGAAGATTAATAGGGACAGTGAGTTTGAGGCCGAGTCGTAGTCGGAAGAAATTGTGAATCGACCTCTCTGTATGCCAGATTCAGTTGCTGTGACTTTGGGACTGCTCGATACTCAGAGACCGAGTGATGACGATTAGAAGCTCTTGTTTCAACATAACATGATCGTGTCTTCTGATAGCCATCTATCAGCGTATTACGAAAAATGCAACTTGGAATCACTTGGTGAGGGAGTGGGAAGAGAAAGCAGTCATATTACTACACGTATAAGAGCCTTTGGCTAGTGCAGAGGCGGAAAAACAATCGTAAGGTCAAGAAACAGATCAGCAGATGCTCCTTGATGCGCCAATTCGTTAAGTGCAGTCGGGGCATGTCGTGGTATCGGGAGGATTCGAACAGACAAGGGGAATCGTGGCAGAGAGGTATAATACGCGTTCCTCTTGGTCAGAGGCTTCGCAAGCTTGCAAAATCATATCGTCAAAACGTGTCGAGGACGGGTCGCTCTAGTGATGTTTTGTTGCGACGACTGGACCGTGTTAGCCGGAGGAACGTATGCAAAGCAGGAGAATGAGGGCATGTTTGACATACCACTGGGAACGATGATGACGACGAGCAAGAGAATGATGCCGATGATCAGGCACATTCTCATTTTCATGTCCTTCCACCACATCTGCTTTCTGACTCTGTTGGCACCACGTCTGAAGCCTTGCGCCGATACGGCCAGGTTGTCGGTCTTGTCTTGCAGACTGTCGAGACGTTCGCCGCGCTCCGAGACCTTGTTGATGTTGTTGCGCATGACATTGACGGTGGAGTCGATTTCCTGGGCAATCTGTCAGTCACTGTATGCACGTGTGGCCTAGGATTCCAGAGGCGACGTACGGCTTGAAGGGCGGCAGTACGCTGGTTGCCATCTCTGCTGGCGCCGCCGGCCTGGCCAGAGGGGATGTAGGGGTCGTAAGGCTGCTCGGACATTGTGGCGATGTGGGCGGTGTGATTGACGGCGAGACGGGGTGTTGGCTAGGTTGTACGAGGAGTAGCGAAAGCGCAGGCAGAAGATTTCAGGTGTGGTGGAGCGAGGTTGTGGGTGTGTGAAGATGAAGTTATTGAGGTCGTGACGGAAAGATGAGAGTCGGTCGCCGGTCGGCGGAGGTTGACAGAAGCTCAAACCGCCGCGACCACGATGTGGCTGGGGCGGTGCAACGACGACAAAACCAAAGCCAAACTCGTCAGACCATTCGCGAATCTCGCTGCCTACCCAAAAATACCCTGGCACTCTGTCACAGCTCCCACCACTTGACTCTACCTCTCGTCCACACTGTCTTACATCCTATCCGTATCTCCAGTTGCGGTCCTCATCGCTTGAGGCCCGACGCCCTTTGCTATTGATTTTCTTTGTACATCTTTGTGCTTTGTTTCATCTCAGACCGCCCAATCGTGCACCAATAGACAGCTCATTGTCGGCCCAAAGCGTTTAGAGCAATCACTGTCAGAGCCTCTGCCTCTTTTGCATATATCGCAAAGAGGTAAGCCGCTGACGGCAACAACCATCATGGTAAAACCCACCGTCGCCGGCTTGCGGCTGGTCGAAAATTCCGGCAGGCTTGGCTATACATGCGTCACGTGCAATTATTGGTTGCTGTCTCAACACTCGAGCCTCACAACAGCAATTCGCTGTGCTGTTGTTTAATTGAATAGTATCATCTCAGGGGAAGATGCACTGCACTGTCTCTACAGACAGCGAGTTGCGTCGCGCATCGGCAACAGTACTCATGACAGAAACTTCTTGTGCGAGCAACGCCGGGTGCTTGGCTTCTACCATTCTTCTTGTCAGCCTCGGCGCCACCTGCAATCCTCTCGTGTCAAGCCTTGGGCCATACGCGTCCAATTCTTGTGCTCCCAGAGCCCCTGAAGTTAGCTCCCATGTGCAGGTGCATACTCACAGCCTTCACAATCGTGTAGTCGGCAAGACGACTCCAAGATGCTAATGGGGATATGCACGATGGAAGGTCTCATGTGATGCAGCAAAGAATTTGGAGAAGTGACGGACAGGTGGGTTCGTTCAGGCACTAGTGTGCGGAGGGCAGCTGTCCAGCGTGGGGATATTGGCCGATGGAGCAGCTGATTGGCGCCCAGAAGTACTTTAGAAGGCCATCTCCATCCGTGCACCGCCCGATTCCAGACTATTAGATGCATCACGCTCATGCTGGTGCTGCTCTGTTTCCCTTCCTTGGATTGACCTTCTCCGCCATCATACTGTAATCACCACCCTTACCACTCTCGCTAAACATCTATTTTCCTGACCCAGACTCGTTCGCTCGCGTGCCTTCTCTTTGTGCTCGTCAGAGCCAGCCATCTATCGACGCGCCTCTTACTGTTTGCCGCCTTCAGCTCTCCCTGTCTTCGATCGACGTCACTATCGAAATTCTGAACTCCATCACAAACCTGGTTAAACGGTGTTGGGTGCCCCGGATAACTGTCTAATTCTCTCATCTGCTGTACCGCAACAACCTCAGCTTCTATCACTGGTTCTGCTTCCACATCTATCTCTACCATCAGCATCAAACGCCCGTCGACGGCGCGTGCCTGGTCTAATCAAATCACACACTATTCATTACTATATCGCCATGCGTCCGTCATCAATACTGTCCGGCCTCTCGTGTGCCGCCTTTGCAATACTGCCATGTGCCGCCATCACTGTTGATCTGACGAGCGAGGGTAAGCGCTTCTCCATGTCACATACATGCAAGGAAACTAACCAGGACAGACTCGATCAAAGCCGCCGCTTCAACTATTGCCTTTGGCATGATGGAATTCTACAACGGAAACGTGACTGGTGGTATTCCTGGATTGCTTCCTGGTCCATACTACTGGTGGGAAGCAGGTGCCATGTTTGGCTCTTTGATCGACTACTGGTACTACACCGGCGATACCAGTTATAATGATGTTATTACCCAAGCCATGCTCTTCCAGGTCGGCGACAAGGACAACTACATGCCCAGCAACCAGAGCAAGTCGCTTGGTAACGATGATCAAGCTTTCTGGGGCATGGCTGCCATGTCTGCCGCCGAGCTCAAATTTCCTAACCCTCCTGCCGATCAGCCTCAGTGGCTCGCTCTAGCTCAGGCCGTCTTCAACAGTCAAGCTCTGCGGTGGGACAACTCGACATGCGGTGGAGGTTTGAGATGGCAGATCTTCACCTTCAATAATGGCTACGACTACAAGAACACCATCTCTAACGGCGCTTTCTTTAACATTGCTGCACGCCTTGCTGCCTATACTGGCAACCAGACCTATGCTGAGTGGGCCGAGAGAGCTTTCGAATGGACTCACGCCATCGGCTTGATGAGTGATGACTACTACTTTTATGACGGTAGCGATGACAAGATCAACTGCACTCAGGTCAACCATATCCAGTGGTCCTACAATGCCGGTGTTTTCCTTCTCGGCTCTGCCACCATGTGGAACCTCACCCAAAGCGATCTCTGGAGAGAGCGCACCCTTGGCATCTGGAACGCAACCCATGTCTTCTTCACCAACCAAGGCGGCCAGGGAGACGGCCAGATCATGTCCGAGGTGGCCTGCGAACCGAACAATAACTGCAACGTCGATCAACTCAGGTAAGATTAAAGATGTAATGTCTAAGTTGTGCATCAACTGATTATGAGTAGTTTCAAAGCCTACTTGTCACGCTGGATGGCCGCTTCCACAAAGGTCGCGCCATGGCTCTACGATGATATCAAGCCTTATCTCGCAGCATCTGCCCAAGCTGCAGCTCTGTCTTGTAGTGGTGGAGCAGACGGCACAACCTGCGGAACCAGATGGTGGAATAACGGGGTTTGGGATGGTGCTACGGGTGTCGGCCAGCAAATGTCCGCTCTCGAGGTCATCCAATCCAATCTTATAGATAGAGTATGTCCTTGGCTCATGAGCCGCTTGATATGTTCTTGCGCTAATACTCTCTAGGTTCAAGGACCTGTGTCCAACTCAACGGGCGGAACCTCACAAGGCAATCCCAAGTAAGTAGTGGTTCTCAGAGACACTTGCATCGCGGCTAACCAGTCTCTTTAGTGCTGGAAGCGGAGGCGACTCGAATCCTATTGCTACGCCCGACCCGATCAAAACCAGCGACAGGGCTGGCGCCGGCATTATCACAGGTTTGTTTACAATTGACCTGATCTCGAGAACCAATCTGCTAACATCTCTCAGCGCTAATTCTAGTTGCTCTAATTGGAGGCGCATGGTAAGTCGGCTCGCCGTTTTTCAATGGTTCACTTGACTAACGTTTCACAGGTGGATGATTGCATGATTGATGCTAACAGAGGTCTAACAGTACATGCATATCATGTACAATAATGCGACATGGGTCTGAAAGGAAGGGCAACGGAGTATTCGGATTCGGGTTAGTCACAGGATTCTGGGGCGTTGTCAAGTGTGTGATGAGCTACACACAAGGGTCTGTTTTTCTATTCCACCCACATCGATTTTTTCAACCTCTGCAATGCTTGCTATCCGTAAACAAGATATGCTATGTAATGTTATTTCATCCCGACAAGAATTGTTCGACTGTAAACTTCGTCTGCACCGCTGAGCCAGATACTCATGCTTGCGCTGGTAGTGTGGGCGTCTTGATGTTCGAAGGATGATTTGAGCTTGGGTAATCTCGTCCTGCGTGTAACATTGTTGTTGTCAACTTGAAACTCGTTGAGCTTGCTCATGTATCTGAGCGAGAGGTCCAGCCTAACCACGACTTTTTCGGAGTGAAACTCTTGATAGAAGATTTGACGACGCCTTCTCCCTCGGAAACAGGAACAGCACCCTTGACTTGCACGCAGATTGTGCCATCCAAGGTTTCGAGCTGAGCATCAACCTCCATGTCGTTGGGCGACGAGGTCTCGAAAGCGCCGTACCTGGGCACTGCACGCACGACATAAAAGGCATTAGCATAGGTAGGCTTCTTATAGGTCAAATCCAGACGCGTCGGCTCCGAGGGACCATGCGAAGAGTCTTGAGCAGGGGCAATGCCTTTTGCAAGACGAGCAGCCAATGCCATCTTGTCCGCGAGAACAGTCGCAATGCCACCTCCATGTGCAACGCCAGGCCATCCAGACATGGCACCTCCGAACCAAACCACGGCGACCAATTCATGCTCTTTCTCATTCCAGAATACACGTTGAACGCCCATCGAACGAGCACCAGCTAAAGAATCTTCTAAAAGCGAGCCATTCAAGGTTCTGGGATCCAGTTCACGCCAGACGCCTTCATCACCGCGCAGGCTTGCTGCTACAGCAGTGCACTTTCCTCGCAGCACCTTGACTTTGAACTCGGAGTCGATACGGTTATTGAGGTCTTGCATGAGAATGCCATCTTCGTGTGTGCCTGGTAGTGGATGCGGCGGAGGAGCGATTGTGTGCGAGATCATTGTGCCGGTTGTGCCGCCTACTGCCAGGCCGACTGACGTCCATAGTATGATACCGCGGTATCTGCGGAAGACTGATGGTGTTGCATTGGAGTTTTGGCTCGAGGTCGACGCTTTTCTGATTTGGCGAACGAGTCGCAGATTCCTCGTGGAGCTGTTCCGTAGATTGTTCATTGTTCGTGAATGTGTGTCGTGAGAAGATATGAGCTCGGCCAGAGACGAAGTAATTTGAGTTGAGCTCTAAGCCATTTCTCGTTGACAGTGCCACCCTGCTCTTAGGGCAATCCATCGACAGCAGCATCAAAAACTGTCCGAAGCATTCAGGTTGGAGTATATCGCTACCTTTCGCAGGATAGTATTTGATCAATCAGTACAAACCCCAATTGCGTATAAAGTCGAGCATTTCGTATTGGTTGTTCTTTCAATCATACCAACCAGCTCAAACCATACAGTCCAGGTAGCCTTGGTCGGGTCAAATTTATGTTTCACATCATCGCATAAGCCTCCGCCACGTATCCATCTAGTAGTACGGAGACACCGAGTCGGATGTCATGAGTATCAGGTGAATTCGACGTTGCCAGAGAATTGGAAAAGATAACTGCCAATTTGTGTCATTGCTGATCGGAACTGGGATGGCTGCAAGTAGCTCTAGAGCCCATGATATATATACTAAATTGACGAAATATACCCCTTGTACCTGAGTAATGCCCTATCCAGACATACCTTTTTAAAACACCTCGCTCCCTGAAAAAAATTGACACGCCTTCGAATCGCTTCTTTGCAACATACTACCAGTCATCCTTATCGTCTTCGTCATCTGTAAAATTGTCAGCATACAGCCACCACAAACAAGACAAAAGTAAAACTTACCACTGTGGCTAACTTTGGACTTTCTCGCAGCAAGTGCACTGGCCAAAGCGCCAGCAAGACCGCCAGCAGCAGCAGCATCGCCGCCTCCGCCACTACTTGGACCGCCCGACGCAGGAGGTTCGCTTCCTGGCACCGCTGCACCACTGCGATCTTTCTTCTCTGAATCAGAGACCTTCTTGAGACGGGCACCGCCCCGGATGGACGCGAGAAGATCGTCTCTACCGCCACCACCAACAGAAGGCAATGGCGGAGGTGCTGGAGCATCCCCACCAGGAGGAGCACGACCTGGAGGCAATGGGGGCGGTGGAGGAGCACCGCCAGTCGGAGGCATTGGAGGAGGAGGAGGGGGAGGGGGAGCACCTCCAGACGACATTGGGGGAAGAGGAGGAGGAGGTGGGGGAGGCAGGCCACCAGCTCCGGGAGGGGGAGGGACAGGACGAGCAGATGACGGAGGCAGAGGGGGTGGAAGAGGAGCGGCGGAGTTTGGAGTTTTGGGTGGCAATGGCGGTGGCATAGGTACACCAGCGCCAGCGACATTGTTTCTCGCAGGTGGTGGAGGTGGCACAGGACCTCGAGCAGGGGTAGGGGGAGGACCGGATGGAATGCGGTTGCCAGCGAAAGGGGGAGGAACACCAAATCTGGACGAGGATGGTTCATCGGCCAGCGTCTTGGTCGGGGCACGTGGTGGTGGTGGAGGCGCGGCAGAAGACGAGGCTCTGGCTCTGGCAGGCGCAGCAGGAACATTGGCATACTTTCCGGCATCGGCAATCGGAGGAGGAGCACGGAACATGGGTCGAGGGGGTGAAGGAGCGCGTGGCGGCGAAGGCGAAGGAGATGGTGGTCTCGCTGGTGCAGCACCCCTCCTAGGTTGTGGTGGAGCAGGCGGAGGACCACGTCTCGAATTGCTTCCACTTCCTCCAGTGGTTTGAGGAGACATCTGTGCAGCAACAGGCGGAGGTGGTGGTGGCGCCCTGGCCTTGCGCTCTTCCTCAGCAGCAGCAGTAGCCTTGTGCTGCTCGAGATAAGTCTGAATGAAGCCAGCGTGCTCCTCTAGCTGATCCTCGGTAATGCCCATGGACAAAAGCTGGTTGAGCACTTCTTGCACAGCAGGATCCGACATGTCCAAGTTGTGAGATGGCGTGGAACGAGCAGGCGCGGTATGGCCGATAGTCACATCGCGTGGTGGGATGATGGATTGAGCTGGAGCCTGAGGAGCCTGCGAAGAGCGATGGCCGGGTAGCAGACTGCTGAATCCGAAACGGTGTCTAGTCGAGCCACCACCACCCGCGCTGGCAGCGGAATAGTCCTTGTTGGTGCCGCTACCACTGCCAAAGGGCTTGTTCCTTGTGTTCTTGTGTGCGTTCTTCTCGCGTTCATCCATTTTCTTCTTGAATTGCTTCGCTTCCTTCTCGTCAGCAAACGACAGGCCAGCCAGACAGTCCTCGAGCTCGAAGGTGTGAAAGAAGGTACGGTCCTGGTTGTACTGGAAGGTGTCATAGATTTCCTGGTCCCAGACAACACCACGGTTCGAGGGCTACAGATGTGGTTAGTCGAGGCACATGGCATGATTGAGGAGGGGAGAGAGAGTGTACCGAGACGTCAACCATCTTGATCCAGAAAGTGTTGCCGACAAGATCGTTGGCGAGGACTACAGCGCCTTGGAGACCGGTATACTGCCATTTGTTGTGGTTTGGGTAGGCAATGTACAATTTGGCGACAGCGACAGCATGGATCTTGTTGGAAGCCTTGGGCACCTGGCGCTTGACATTCTGCTTGTCGTCGTCGTTTAGGATCGAAGGCATGGCGAAGGCGAGCGGATGGGCATGTGTGAATCCAGGGCGACAGGCACGGGTGCTGGAGAGATGGTGAAACTGCACGCAGCGCAGGTACTGAGGCTGTAACTGGTTGGTTGGTAGAGGCTAAAGACGTCAGTCACGGAAGACGAGACCGACGACGGGAGCACCAGCCTCTTTCCACGCGCGTCGACCGCCGAGCCCGCCGCTTCCGCACTCCAATTTTGTCCTCTGCCGCCCTGGCCGCCGTCGTTGCTGCCCAATCAGGAATCATGTCTATATGAGTACATCACTTTTTGTATGGGCAGACTGCACATTGTCTTTGTCAGGGCGTTGCATTCGTCAAGGTAGTAGAATCAGGTATCAGGTAGTTAAGAAAACTTCATTTTTGCCAGCCCGGCGGCGTCAGACCCAGTTTGAAGGAAGATGCTCGTGAAACAAAAAAGACGCCCAACGCTGGTTAAAATCGTGAATGCCGCCTGCCTGCTCAACCCCATAGAGCCATTGCGAGCGCGGCCGCCAGTCTCGGTCCCGGTCTGCATCTCTGCGCTTAGATGTCGTCAATGTCGACCTCACCGCCGCTCTCGCTCTCGTCCTCGCCAAAGTCGAAGCCGATGCCCTCCTCCTCGCCGCCGTATGTGTCGGTCTCGTTGATCTTGGCCGACTCGGGCAGC
>SWBJ01000522.1:0-27578 GCA_024195555.1 Aureobasidium sp. EXF-12298
TGGTCACCCACCGTAGTACTAATCTGCCGTTCAACTGCTTATGTATGGCAGAGCGGACGGGATGCCCAGTTTTCAGCTGACTGTGGCCGTACGTGCTGATATCTTCAATCCTAAAGACTATGTACCAACAAAACTTGCGTTTCACTTACTTCTTCGGGTGCTGAAATGACGGCTAGCCCGTCGTGCCTTTAGGTAGCCGTATCTGTTAGCCTGACTTGCAGGTTTTCATTTGGAAGTAGGTAATACTAGGAAGCATCTTCTCATGAGTTCTTGGAAAAGTTACGGTCTAGCGCTCAGCGCATGGTACAAAGGCCGTTGTCGACCCACAGGAAGACCAGGTAGCTCTCGAATCATGGCGGAGATCTACCATTTGTTGCTGGCAGCACGAGGTGGTGCTGTGGATTGAACGGCAAGACTGGACAGCTTTCGTAGCGCCTTGGAGCCCTTCCGCTTCAGTGCTCATGGCGCAATGCGATGTTGCAAATTGGCGACGAGACTGAGTAGCCCTCGTGGCTCGTCCGGAACTTTATCCATCATGGCTTTAGAGAGCGGCCCTTGCCGAAAACAAAGTCTTCCCGACCCAGGGGCATGGCATTTTTTATGTCTTTCGTATAGCACTTGTGGCAGTCGAAAACTCCAGACCCGATCTCGCGCTGGGATCCAGACTCGGCTCCAGACACAGACCCAGGCTTTGTCTCTGCCGATGTCAAACGCTGCCACCATACCCTCGAGCCTCTACGATGTGAGGCTTCACACGAGGCACAGGTCTTACGAACCCGCTCGGCAAACACAACTAGTACATGGGTTTTCCACGTAAATCTGTTCAGTTTCGTTTGAGTACGACGTTCCAGCCATCGCCGCATGTTTTGACTTTGAGAATTGTTTGTCCACCAAGTAGCGCAGTATTGGTTTTTCTTCAGCCGATATTCGGGGTCGCTTGCCTTTTCCGCATTCCACTCGCGGCTTTTACGCAGCTTGTTCTCAAGTATGGGATTCGTCTCCTCCATGCTGCGAAGGTATCTTCGTGCCATGGTCAATATATATGCTCTGTCGTGCGCCATCACTCTGGGCCGTACCTTCTGTACCATTCTCTTCGCTTCTCTATATCTTTCCAGGCAAGACATATCGATGTTGAAAAGAAAGCTGTTCGACGCAGCGAATGAGTAGCAAAGCTAGGCACATGGTAGGAGGTTCGCCATGCAGATGGTAATATTGAAAACATGGCTGTCAATGTCTCCTCACGTAGCTTGAGCCACGTCTGGCTTTTTCTATCCGCGAGAGATTAGTGCCGCGAGCGCGGCTTATGGAAGGTTGTGAGATCTGAAAGAGATGTCAAGTTGGACAAAACATGCCAAGCCGGGATGTTTCGGGCATTGTCAAACAGCAACCCTGGCCTGAGATGGGCCAACCACACTTCCTTCTTGACACACTTTCTCCATTGCTCAAAACTGTTCACACATCTTTAGAGGTGTACTGTTTCTCTTGGCACAGCTAGAGTATTGGCGGACTCGAAACTACCCTAATCGTCTTGCATTTTTCTCCATGTTAGAGGTAACCTTGAATATTTACAGCTCAAGTATTCCTTTCGTGCAATCTTTTGCTCAGACGTTGACAATGCGGCAAGTCTATATGTTCAATCAGTGCGTTGAATCTTTGTTTAGACTAGCAATACATCTCGTCCCTTCTCAGTCTGCCGACGGCCATCCTTGAAAGACAAGACAAGCGTGCGGGGCTTCGACCCAGCCGCGCGATGTTGCATCTGATGTACATGGCCAAGGAAATCTGATTGGGAGATCCTTGTATATGAAATCCCTATCTCTGCCTTTCTCTGCTGAGCTGTAACGATCCTTCCCGCCACTTGCTTGTCTGTTCACGAAACATCATGGCTCCAAACGATAGAATCACTGTAGGGACTATAACGCTTTCGCAGTCGCAAGAAGAGCAGCATATTGACGTTATGCGGAGACCATGGAGTCGCAGAAGGTAAGCGGCACTATTCTATTGCTGACGGTGGCAGACAAGTTGATTCACTCAGCTATACTGGAACTTTCGCCTTCAATATATGTGCCTTCATTCTACCTGCGCTCTACGGAACACTAAGCAAGCTTTGGGTCGCTAACATCGATTCATCGATGGTCGTGACTACCGATGTCTACACCTATATCGGAGTGGTTGCCGAAGTCATCAACGAAGGTCTCCCGCGTGCCTCGTGGTTGATCATTGGAGACAGAGCAAACAGATCTATCTCTGCAAGATACAGTCTGTCATTCACCCTAATCATTGTTCAGAGCATCCTGGGTCTGATAATGTCAATCGCATTCGTTGGCGCAGCGAAACAATTCGCAAGCGGTTTTGTCCCTGTCGAAGTACGAACAGCTTCTCTAACATACGTTCGCATCTCAGCATTCTCGTCTTTGTCGTCTGCCATCGAGACAGCTGTTTCTACTAGCACCAGGGCCCTTGACAAACCTGATGTACCTTTGATCATCTCGACAGTCAAATTCCTGATCAATATCATTCTCGATATCTTGATCATCTCCAAGGTCCATGTGGGCGACTTTACACCTACAGTCAATATGCAGGCTGCTACACAACTGGCATGCAATATGGCGGCTTCCTTTTTAGGTCTCGCTTATTTTTGCTTCTTCACGTTTAGAATGGACCAGCGGCGGTTTGTGACGAGCCAAGCTGAGTCAGTCCGACCCAGTCTTAGGTGCCTGGTCACACTAGCGAGACCTGGTGTTTTGACCTTTGCAGAGTCTGCCATTCGCAATGCACTATACTTGTGGCTGGTCAACGGCATTGTGGCAATGGGCTCAGATTATGCGACTGCTTGGGGGGTCTTTTCCTCAATCAGATGGGGCCTTATTATGGTACCGGTAAGAAATTCGAACCACCTAGATTGGTATTCCGTGCTGACTGTATATCCCCTTCAGGTCCAAGCGCTTGAGGCAACAACATTGACATTTATCGGCCATTTCTGGGGAGAATGGAGAAAAGAAACAGACGGCGAAAGGAAGCCGAAGGCATCACGGCGCCAGTTGTACCACATCATTCGCCCAGCTCTTTTGTCCTGTCTCATTGCACTGGCCGTCGAGATACCCCTTTGCATCTTCATGTCCGAGTACGGTGCCCGTCGCTTTGCCTTCTATCTTTCTGAATCATCCACCGTCGCTCAGATCACCGCGCACATGTGGAGAACAATTGATTGGTGCTACATCTTCTACGCTCTGTCTACGCAGCTGGCGGCAATCCTCCTCGCCACCCGACCTCGCTGGTACCTTTACCAAAGTCTGATCTCAAACCTTTTGTGGGTCTTGCCGTGGGCTATCGTGGTGAGCAAAGCAAACATCACACCTAGTGTTGCTTGGACGTATCACTCAATCGTCTTTGGTGGCTCTCTTGTTTTCAGCTTCTTTGATGTTTTGATTGTGGATCTTGTGTGGTTGTGGTCGTTGCTGAGAGGAAAGATGCGTTTGCCGAAGATATACTGAGGACGGTTACCTCCGTCTCATATGCTACAAAGACTATCGTTTGTTGGAGTGGACCAAGCTGCTACAGTAGCGTATAGTGATATCGCAAGAAAGGACCGACAAGATCTGAATTTTCGGTAAACTCTGCTCCTCTCCTAACAACATCGTGCATGTTCATGATTGTAATAGGACGGTCCTTAGCTCTCAGGGGGTACATGTTAGATACACCGAATGCACGTCTTGATTCCCTCGATGCTCTACGTTCTCTCTCACTCTAAAATTAGAACGAAGACTCGAACGACTATGTACATGAATTGCATGGAAAGATACTAGATAGGAGAAGTCCACATGATGGGTGTGCATAGATGTAGTCGAGATTGTATTGACAAGAACATATGATGTAAGAAGATTCAGAAGATATGAGTAACGGTAGTTAAGATGCAAGTCTTCGCAATCCTCATTTACATCTAGCCCGTTTAGACGTAAACATACTCGACAGTGCAGCCGGCATCGTCGGTTGCAGAGGAAGCAGTCTCGGCAGCAGCAGTCGAAGAGACGACTGATGCGACGCTCGAGGTGGGCTTAGTCATCGTCTGCAGAGTAGTGGGGGCAGCACTAGCCGAGCTCTTGACAGTGGTAGCGGCAGAAGAAGCAGCCTTGGAAGATGTGGTCTGGGCTGCTGCGGCAGAAGATGAAGGTGCGACAATAGGAGCCTTGGTAGAGACTGCAGTAGCAGAGGAAGAGGCAGCAGGAGCAGAGGAGGCCTTAGCAGGGGCATCACCGCCGGAAGCAGAGATCGAAGTAGTCAACTCGCCATCCTCGATGTAGACGCTGCTGAAGAACCAATCCTCCTTGGTCTTGGAGAACTTGAGCACACCAACGTGCCAATCAGCACCATTGGAGCTGACAGAAGCCTTCATGGGACCAGCCTTGGACACCAACTTATCAGCACCGGTGGAGTGGAAGAACTCAACTGTGCTGGCGTCGAAGTCGATACCATAGGCGACGTTGTGCCAGACATCGGCTTCGAAGTCCATGTCAAACTGAGACTTGCCATCGGTCATCCACTGCAGCTTTCCATCGCTGCCATCAACACCGTACTTGAGCTCGGTAAAGTGGGACTCGAAGAACGCAACTTGGTGCTCAGCCGTGGTATCAGGAGCATTTTCAGTGCCACGCTTGAGACTGAAGTGGTAGTATTTCTTGCCCTTGTTGATGGCAGCCTTGGTGTCAGGAATGAGCTCGGTACGCATCATAGTCTGACCGTTCCAGGAGGAGGTACCATCGACGGTAATGCGAGCACCATCCGCGGATGAGGAATCGGCAGGGTTGACGTAGTCAGGGCTGATGTTGATGTAGTCGGTAGTCGCACCAGATCCATGGATGTAGTATTGGTAAGCGCCGACTTGGTTGTTCCAGGACCACTTGTCGATTTCTGCGGCGGACTTGTCGGTAAAACGACCATCCCAGATAATCTCAGCCATGCTGGATCCTGCCAGCAGGGCGGTGGTGAGAGCGATAGAGTTGAAGTACATCTTGAATTTTGTTGTTACGCTTGGTAAATGAATGACAGTACGAGGTCAACTCGTTTGGAAAGCGAAAAACGAATGGAAGGAGTGGCAAGAAAACACAGTGGACAAGACTTGCTTGGAAGGAAGAAGGAGCGAACGTCGATACAGGGCAGAAGAGCAGCTTATATCGTTCGGCAAAACAACTTACAATGCTTATAGTTCAATCTATTCGCCGGCTAGACTATGGCTTTATTTCGAGCCAAGAGGTTAGACATCTCTAGAACCTCTTGCAGTACGAGATGAAAAGGACTGACAGCAAGCGTTTAGCGATGTCGAAAGAAACTCATGTTTTGCCCCGCAGTGGTTTCGCCTCAGATTGATTGCTAGTGCGCAAAACGCATAGGAGATGATTCAAGAGCCACCACTCGGTCCAGTGCATCCTGCAGACAGTAACACCAGGAGCATGTGCTCAAAAGCGTACTACAGCAGGTCAAGATGCTCTGCAACAAAGTAGGAAGAAAGCAGAATGAAGAAGGCATGAGGTTCGTGGTGGGGAAGTTTGCCAAGACTCGGATGCTGCAATCTGAAACGCGACAGCAGAGCCGAGCAGGAAAAGACTCTGAACTCTGCAAGCGAGATTCAACAGCGCCCAGAGAGAAAAGGATCTTGAGAGCCGCACTCATTTGATCAGAACAGTAGGTCGTCAAGTGATGGCAACGTTCCGGTACATCTCAACAAGCTGGCCATTTCTCCAAGTCACAATAAGCGATAACGATCAATCAACCACTCATTGATGACAATCCGGTCAGGGTAACAGGAACCACGGGTCGACTCTAAAGCAGCTTGCTCCATCAGCCGTTAGACGCGCTCGTATGCCATCATACAATAATGTTGTCTTTGTCTCACCGGCGTGCTGTGATCCTTCCGCGACTCAAAAAGTCTCCGACTTATGTGTCCGAAAAGTCTTGATTGGCTAGCAACGCCAGCGCATTGTATACCACACTGGCAAGTTTCTGAGTGGATCTCGATGGCTTACATCTTTTGCAATAGTCCACGGTATAAGTACAGGAGCTTTGCATCGCTCTTTCGGCCATTGTTCTCGCATCTTCTCTTAAATTCAGAATTTGGTTTCGTTTACCACCACCCATCAGCTATTGACAAAATGTCTTCAACTACCACCACCGCCAACCCTCCCAAGTTTGAAGTAAAAGCTACCGATTGGGACAGAACAGCTGCATCATATGCCCAGCTTGCAACCCAAGGCAGTCCCATGTCTGTTCCAATCACCAAGTTGGTCGAAATGCTACACACCTATTCGCCCTTCGACACTGCAACAACCATTCTAGACATAGGCTGTGGACCCGGCAGTGCAACCTCCCAACTCATTTCTACTCACCACAATATCCTCCCATCCAACACTCAACTCCTGGCCACTGATTTCAGCCGTGGAATGGTCAGCATCGTACAACAAGTACGCGACTTTAAGCTCGAGAACCTGCAAGAAGGTACAGAAAAAAGTACCTGGACCAGGGTTGTTCCTTTGGTCATGGATGCCCAGGACTTACGTCCCTTGCTTGATGACTCGTTCTCCCACATCATTGCCAACTTTGTGTTGTTCATGACCGACGATCCACCAAAGGCGCTGCAAGAAGCTCATCGTGTCTTGAAGAGTGGAGGAGTTTTCGCCCTCTCCTCGTGGCATCGAATGGATTGGCTGGACTACCTTGTTATCGCTGCCTCACACGTATTTCCTGATTTAGGTAAACCCACACCACTGAAGCCAGAGTTTCCTGCTCAGTGGGCGAGTGTAGATGGAGTCCGAGACTTGTTGAAGGATGCTGGGTTTAAGGACGTACAGCTGGAAACTGTGGGTGCTCCTATTGTTATGCCCAAGGCAGAAGCATCTGTGCATGCATTCCTTACCAGTGGCAACCCTGCTGTCACTTGGATTACGGATGTTCTGGAGGACAACGAGGTCGAAGAGGTTGAAAAGCAGCTGGTAAAGGTGGTCAAGGAGAAGTGCGAGGTGAACGACAAGGGCGCTCACATTCTTAACGGCACTGCTATTATTGCTATCTGTCGCAAATAAGGGTTCTATAGAGATAGCACAATGACCACCTTCGCTTTATTAGTCAAGTTTCGTTTTATCCATCATCCAAAGGTATCCCAGGGGGTTGATCCGCCAACGACATTTCGTCCAGTACCGATCAACGAGTGATCCTAAAGTCCGTTCCACCAATTCGTCTTCTGCACTTCAAAAGTGTCCTCAACAGCACTCTTGCTCGCAGCACTGCTGTCCGAAATAATGGCCTTGTACTTGCCCTTCTCGGAAAGCCAAGCGTTCCTGCTCTCGTCCCAGAAACTGGTAGCATACTTGAGTGCAACCTTGAGCTCGACAGTCTTTTCTTCGCCCGCCTCGAGGTACACCTTGGTAAAGGCCTTGAGTTCCTTTTTTGGTCGGCGAATAGATGGTGAGAGGGGTGAGATGTACAGTTGAGCCACTTGTGCTCCTGCAACTTTGCCAGTGTTCCTCACTGTCACCTTGGCAATGAGGTTACCTTCACTATCTGAAGGTGTTTCAAGCTTCAGGCCTGAAAAGCTGAATGTCGAATATGATAAGCCGTGGCCGAAGGGGAAAGCCACAGGACGGCTAAGAGTATCGTAGTAGCGGTAGCCAACGTATACGTCTTCGCCATACAACACTCTACCAGCTTCGGAGCGGTAGTTGAGGAATGCAGGGTTGTCTTCGTTTCTGATGGGGAAAGACAAAGATGTTTTGCCGCAGGGGTTGACATCGCCGAAGACAACGTCTGCAACTCCGTTACCTGTCTCATTGCCTCCATACCAAGCCTGAAGTAATGCAGGCACCTTGCTCAGCCAGGGCATCTCCACTGGAGTACCACTTTGAATTACGACTGCTGTGCGAGAATTGGCTTCTGCAACGGCCGAGATGAGGCGGTCTAAATGGCCTGGCAGCTTCATGTCAGGTCTGTCAAAGCCTTCGCTCTCCCAGTCCATGTTCAGACCTGCGCAAACCAAAACTTGGTCAACAGACTTTGCGAGCTCAGCAGCACGTCGGACTTCTTCATCGGCGTCAATCTTCCAAGCTCCTCCAATGCGGACAGCACCACCGCCGAAGTCTACGGTGCCACCAGTCAATTTGCTGGTCGGTGCACTGCCGAACTCCAGGCGAACTTTGTAGGTCTGTCCCTTCTTCATGGGGACAGCGCAGATGTCTTCTTCGGTACCTAGGCCGAAAAATGCAGAACCCTGACGCTGTTTTTCCGTGACGTCGAGTACGAGTTCATTGTTGATAAAGACCTTTGCCGATCCGTACACGCAAACGCCAAGTTCGTATTCACCATCTCGATCAGCGGTAAAGTATGCCTCGAGGTCAGCATACCAGAGTCCAGACTTGAGCTTTGGGTTCTTGTAATCCATGAACATCATCGAAGTGTTTGTGAACGGACCCAACACATCAACACATTTGCGGTTCTTGTCTTCCGGAGGCTCGTTGTACGCCTTGAAGAGTACACCACGTTCGCCGTCCTCATCAGCAGTCGTTCTCCAATCGATACCCAAGCTGGGCATTTCTTTGTGAGAGTATGCACCGATGCTGAAGTCGACGTTCTTCTCGCCAACTTTGTTGACAACTCCTTCATAAGGTGTAACAGCGTAGTATGGACGAAGAGAGGCTGAACCACCACCACAGTATGTAGCAGCCTTTGCGTTAGGTCCAATGATCAGGATTTTCTTGTCTTTCTTGAGCGGTAAAACGTTGCCCTCGTTCTTCATCAGCACAATTGACTCAGCGGCAAGTCTTCGCAGCAACTTTGATGTCTCGGGTGTGTCGTTAGTTGTCTCCTCAGCGTTCTCCTTCACGCCTGATGCAGCGCACTCGTTTACGAGCTCCAGTACTTGTCTTGCTCTATCGTCAATCACACCAGCAGGAATCTTGTTGGCAGTCGCAGCGTGAATTAGAGCTTCTCCTCTGAAGCGAGTTGGGCCAGGCATCTCCAGATCTAGACCAGCAATGATTGACTTGGATGTTGAGTATACGCCAAACCAATCGCTCATCACCAAGCCCCTCCAGCCCCATTCCCCTCTCAAGATATCCTTCAAGATTCTGGTGTTCTCACTGACGTGTGTACCATTGATCTTGTTGTAAGCGGTCATGAAAGACTTGGGATAAGCATCCCTAACTGCCAGTTGAAAAGGCATGAGATAGATCTCCCTCAATGCACGTTCCGTGACAATAGAGTCGACCCTATTACGTTCATGCTCCTGATCATTGCCGACAAAATGCTTGATCGTGGCCACGACGCCATTTTCCTGCATTCCTTTGACCAAAGCTGCAGATCCTAGACCAGCCAAAAAGGGGTCCTCGCCAATGGACTCAAAGCCGCGTCCGCCGAGAGGAGACCGTTGCATATTGATGGTGGGACCGAGGATGACATGAGCACCTTTTGCAACTGCTTCTTTGCCCATCAAGCGACCAGCTTCCTCAAGAAGTTCAGTGTCGAAGGTTGCACCCAGGGCTGTACCGCAGGGAAAGCAAGCTGCTGGGACGCCGTTGAAGAAGCGAGTGCCGCGAACACCATTAGGACCATCAGAAAGTCGTAGAGATGGGATGCCATGTTTGGGAATGGGTTGCGTGTGCCAGAAGTCGATGCCTGATAATTGTGGTCAGAAACACAGAAAGCTGTCATCGAGCTGTTGGATTGTGATGGAGTACCTGCGAGCAATGATATCTTTTCCCTTTCCGTCAGCTTCGAAAGCACGTCTTCTACATCTATGGAAGCCATTTCTCCGACAAAGCAAGTGGGGGATCAACAAAACAACGAAAATAACATATGTAACCAAAGGAGGTGACACAAAAGGCAGGAGCGACGTTCTTATACGGCAAGAAACACTACCTAGTACCTGCTCGATCGAGAGCAGACAAGCTGCCATCTCTTAGCACGTGTCATTGTATTGAAACAGCTAGCATGGCGAGGCAAGAAGGCAGACACACAGCCGTTAGCTCCACACTTTCCGTGGCGGAAGCTCTGCTTTCAGACACTCTTGCTTGGAAACGCAGCACGCGATGAGAAGTGTCCAAGACTTGCACGGTTGTCGATGCGGAACTGCGGCCCTGCGTTCCGACCGAGGCTTTGCCGTTGATACGGCTTTCTTCCCGGCTAAATACAGCAACAACCCCTCTTTTTCCTGCCACCACTATGCCTTGCTGGTCAAGGAGATCGATGTTCCGGCCAAGATGATATAAGATCTTGCAACCGAGCCGAGTGTTGCAATCTTGTGGCATTCGATCGCGTCTCTGACTCTGATAGACAACATCAGGGCTCGGGATTTCCCCAAAGAGCAACCATCCATCTGCCCCACCTTGCAAGCATCAGGTCAATCCGAAGTTTAGGCTCCGGCTGTGATCGATGATCAAAGGAGTTGCCTCGATTGTTCATTCACTGCTTAGACTATAGAGCTCAACCATCTTCTCTCCAAAGACGCTCTATACAACCGTCAAAGTAGCGTTAGCACGGAAATCAGCCGAACTGCTACCAACAAAAATGGTAAAGTTGCCAGGCTCGACCACATATTTCATGCTCTTGTTCCACAGGCCAATATCAGCCACATTCAATGGGATACTGACTTTAGCCGTCTCGCCGGCCTTGATAAACACCTTCTCGAACCCCTTGAGTTGGATGTTGGGTACTGCAACACTGGCGACTTGATCCTTGACGTACAACTGGACAACCTCAGCTCCATCATAAGTGCCATTGTTGGTGACTGAGACCGTAGCGGTGATGTTATCGGTAGGTGAAACTTGCGAGGAGGATAGTGTCACATTGCCGTAGTCGAACGTGGTGTAGGAGAGACCGTAGCCAAAGGGGAACCAAGGCACGGGCGTATTCAAAATGTAGCTGGAGCCAAAGTAGAGGTTTCCATCTCCACCAATGAAGCCAGGATATGAGGGTCTTCCACTGTTCAGGAAGTCGTAGTAGGCAGGTAGGGTACCGACATCGTGAGGGAAGCTGACGGATAGTTTGCCAGATGGGTTGACGTTGCCGAACAAGATGTCTGCCAGGGCATTGCCGCCTTCCTCGCCAGGATAGAATTGTTGGACAAGACTGGCCGTGGTGTTGGAAATCCAGTCTTCGGTGAGAGGTTTGCCAGAAGAGAAGACGACGACAGTGGGTTTTCCAGTATCGATGACAGCTTTGACAAGAGCTCTTTGTGCGCCAACAAGGCCAAGATCGCTGTTCAAAGTCAGTATGATCTTCATCAACTATATGCTGACAGCATACCTCTCATCGATGTGCTCTCCAGTAGTGGCATTCAATCCAGCCCACAACTCCTTTTGATCTCTAGACCAAGTGCCAACAATAACGACAGCCACATCTGCATTCTTGGCAGATTCAACAGCCTCAGGAATACCAGACTCATCAGTCGACCATCTCTCACAGCCTAGGGCATAAGTAACAGTCGCATTGGCCGAAGGACCAACAGCATTCTGGATGCCTTCAAGGTACTGCACTCCCCTATACTGAGATTCATAAACAACATAATCGCCATAGTTCATGAAGCCAGAAGCCATAGGACCGATAACGGCGATCTTGTCAGTCTTGCTGAGCGGAAGAGTCTTGTTAGGGTTTTGCAGAAGCACGATTGACTCTGCGTCGAGGTCACGAGCGAGCTTCTTAGCAGCAGCATTGTTGATGATGCTGCTCCATTGCTCCTTGGGGGCAGCAGGATTGGGATTTTCGAAAAGACCCATCTGGAATTTGGTTCTCAAAACTCGTGCCACAGCCTCATTGACGACACTGATGTCGAGGGTATTGTTGCCTACAAGCTCTGGGATGGAGCGATAGTTGAAAGAGCCACCTCCCATCTAGACAACATGTTAGCGGAAGCCCATCGACGAGGAGAGTCAAGCCACATACCTCGACGTCATTTCCAGCAGTCAGGCATTGCTCAGTAACACATCCATAGTCATTGACACCGCAAGTCAAAAAGTTCTTAAACAAGCGGTCTGTAGCACCAGCATCGCTCGAAACGAAGTATTGATATTCTAAAGAGGAGGTTAGTAAGACAAAGTCTTGATGTTCCGGCTCTCAGCTTACCCCATTCGTCTCGCAGGATCTCAGTCAACATGTGGTAGTCCGCCACAGCTGGTATGCCATCATAAGCATGGTATGCAGACATGATGGCATAAGCACCACCATCAATGATAGCTCTGTGGAAGGAAGGCAGCCAAGTCGTGCGCAGCTCACGCTCACCACCGTGAACAGGCGCAGTATTGAGACCTCCTTCAGGCTCAGAGTAAGCAGCAAAATGCTTGACCATAGCTGAGACATTCTGTCCCTGACAACCAACGATATAATTGTAAGCCATCTCACCAGCCAAATAGCCATCCTCGCCATAAGTTTCTTCCACACGACCATAGCGCAGTTCGCGTGCCAGGTCAGCCAGAGGAGCGAACAGCTGAGTAACCCCCAAAGCAGCGGCTTCAAGGGCAATCTGCTCACCCATCTGACGCTGCAGTTCACGATTGAACGAGCAAGCTTGAGCAATTGGCGAGTTGAAGATTGTAGCATTCTCAATCAAGAAGCCATGGATCCCCTCAGTCTGGACAATTGCAGGGATACCAAGGCGAGTGCTGTTGACGGCGTAGTCCTGGCCTTTTTTGATGCCTTCTGCTAGCCAGTCCCAGCTGATCGGGTAGCCAACATAGAACATTCCGGAACGATTTGCAAAGTTGAATTCGAGGCCTGTTTGATTGTATTCTCCGGAGGTTGTGTTGAGCCAGTTCGAGATATCGCCTAGAACAGACAGTTAGCGAGGCTTGGAAAAGAATGTTTTCGAAATATCGTACCTTGCATCAGTTGCGCCATCTTCTCTTCCAGCGTCATCAGAGACAGGAGATTTTCAACTCTAGCATCAACAGGTTGAGATGCATCTTTGTAGATAGCATTAGCCAACGAAGTATTCGAATGTGCTTGAGCAAGACCCAGACCAGCCAATGCTAGGCCAGTGACATAGAAGCGAACCATGATTGCAGACACTTCACTTTCTGTCAGAACAAAAAGACACGACACGAAGCAGAAGAGGCAGACAACAAGCTTATACGCAAACCTACAACCACCTTACAGAATCCTTTGACCATGATCGCTTAGATGCATACCAGATACCAAGTTCCAAGGTCATCATGCATTGCTGATCCCTCATACAGGCTAATATGTAAGAGAGATGAAAGTCTGTTGCCCGAGTATGCAAAGAAGAGGCTTTTGCTAGTCGACGGAAAAATTATTCTCTCAGAGGATTGTGAGGAGACAAGAGGTGAAGATCCCCGCATTGAATCACTTCATGCTGCCCCGCCTTCTGCTGCGATGCAAAAAGCTCGCCGTCTTGATCTGGTGGGTTAGCCCTAATACACATATTACTCGAACATTCGTTCATCATTTCGCTGGCGCAAATGGGTGGGTGTAGGCTTCCTGTGCAGAGCTTTGCGAGTAGACGACAATACGAGACGTTTGCTTGGGAGTATGCAATATTCATCCTTTGACCTCGGCATACATTGAACCGAAGCTCTCGCCCCGACATCGAAGTCGATCACTGCAGAATTGAGTATGTCATGTGCCATGCTATAAATATAAAGGTGTTGGACATTAGCTAGTATTTCGGCTAGTGAAGTTGATAACAATCAGGTAGAAAGAATGCCCTGAGAAAAGGGTTCCAATGAAGCCAGCCCAGAGTGCTTCGTGTAGTATGCAGAAGGTCGTAAAGAACAAAAGAAAGGGGGAGAACGGATAGTCGAGGCAAATCAACCAAACCTGCTCCTGACTCTTCGCATGCCCACGCCACCTGCTTCGCTGGCAGCACCCGCTTCACTGCCGGCATAACTGGTTGTTCTGCTCATGGGTATGGCAGCACCAATCACAGTGGCTGGAGCAGCAGTAAGAGCGTTACCATTGACTACGGGTGCTGATGGCACCGCAGCAGCAGCAGTCGCCGTGCCCACGCCAGCGCCATTTCTAAGAGCGAAGCGTAGAGAATCAGGGTCTGCAAAACCATATGGAGGAATTCTATTCACACCACCACTGATGGCGGCAGGTCCGGTCTCGAGGATGGGTAGACGGAAAGGTGCGACGCCGTTGGTGGTTTGGCAGGCTTGCTCGAGCAGACGCTCACGTATCTGCTGAAGGTTGGTGGGATTGTCATCTTGTTCGTGATTCGAGGCTGGCGCATCATCCTCTCTGAGCATGAGTGCGATGTCGCTGTCGACTTCGCCAGAGCTTACGCCTGGTGGAGTAGGCGCACCCTTGTCTGTCTTTGTAATGGGGATCAAGACTGGTACGAAAGGATTTGTGTTGGTCGAAGTGAGAGCAGCGGCTTCTGACAGGGCAGCCAGCGGGTTGGCTCTAGTGGCGCCACGAGTAGCATGATGAGAGATGTTGCGCTCCATCTCTGGGGCTTGTGTAGGCGGTGGTGAGGCATTGGGTTGGTTTGCGACGATGTCGTCCATCTCCGTGGTGATGGCCGGAGGACCTACAACAGCATCTGCAGCACCGTCGACGGACGCGATCGACGAAGGGTTTTCGGTGTTTTGCTGGTTGGCCTGAGGTTGGTGGAAGAAATGGTGCGTTGCAAGCTGAGCAACAACAGTGGCATGAGCCAGCTCTTTCTCGGTGAACAGACGATCGATCGAGAAGGCGGGCGCTTCGTATTGTGTGTAGAGAGTCTTTGTACGAGCTTCATGGAAGGGCGAGGCGGCGCCATTGCTGTCGTTCTGCAGAGGACGGAAGGATGGTGCTGGTGAGTCGGCGGCTTCCTCGTCGGCCGGAGCTTTGCGTTTTCTCTGGCCTTCTACATCGGTCTCTCCCACACGATGACGGGTGTGACGAGTTTTGCGGTTGCTCTGAAGGCCACCAGGGCTTTGGGGGATGTTGACTGTGAATTGGCTTGGGTGGAAGAACAAGGCAGAATTGTCTGCAATGTCGAGCTGCTCTTTTTCGCGCAACAGCTTGTCGCGCTTCTTTGTGACGCTGTTGATCAAACGGCTGCGAACGGTAGTCGCTAGCTCGAGATGCTCGCGTTGGGCAACCTGCACCTTGTAACTCGAGCTCTTTTCTAGTTCGGCGACGGCGGCTTCGTAACGGTTCTGTTTGTGTCAGGCTCTGGGAGTGTCTCGGTCGCACAGAGGGGTCTCATACTTGTAAAGCTGTCAGATCGGCGTCGCGCTGCTCTAGAGCATGGTTGATCTGCTGGACATATTCGTGGTATCTCTTGCCAGCCAGAGCAAGGTAGTCCTTGACAGCAGCGTCCGTGTTTGGCAAGCTGCCGCCAGTGACATTTTCAATCTCTCGCTCGACGTCTTCGGCTGAATCGTCCAGGGGACTATTCTCGTAAGGGTTTGCTCTCAGGATCATGGTCATGTCGACCTGGATGGCCTGCAGCTGGGCGCGGTAGTGCTGGTGCTGGTCTTGGGTGAAGGTCTGGATCATGTCGGCAAGCTTGTCGGTGATGTTGTTGCGTCTCTTGTCTCGCTTGGACAGGGGTTGCGGCGGCGGCGATGGCGACACTCGCCGGTCGAGCGCCATTGGTGAAGTGTGTGCCATGGTTTCTGCGTGTCTGGTGTGTTGGTGACAAAGTTGCAACTTTGATTGCTCGTCATGAGCAAAGCCATTTTGAGATCGCAATGCTCCAAATCTGGGGGACCACCGAGCACAGACTGCCCGTCGGCCATCTCTCGGCCCGGCTGCCGACCGACACCTGTTGCCCTTGATATCTCTCTCCTCTTCATGCTGATAATCACAAGGAACACACAGAGGAGAACAGTTTGTACATAACTCATGACATTGTTTTTTTGTCTGTCTAGTTCTTTTGTCGTTATTCATTTTCATCATAATCCTCCTCCTTTCCTGAATGCTTTTTTTTTTCTTTTCCTTCCATAAACCCCTAACCAGAAAAACTCCTTCGCTAATGTATGCTGAATGCTGAATGCTGAATGCTGAATCAACCAAAAAACAAACAAAGAGAGCGCATCCTGCTGCTCAGAACGAGGATGCGAAGTAATGCAAGAGAAACCAAGAGCGTTTCGTATGCCAAAACTTGAAGGACTTCAGTCATCCTGAATGAAGCCGGACGAGAACTTGATCAAGGAGTTGAACTTTTCGTAACCCAAGACGCGATCGTTTCCTGCGAAGACGCCCTCACCTCCAGCAGCGAGCAGCAACTGACGAGGGACAAGCTTGTACTCGCCATTGACATCGCGAATCAGTTGCGTCTTTTGGGACTTAACCAACTTCTGTCCATCCTTGGGCTTGAAGTTTGTGCCAGGCACGAGCTTCTTCTCGATGTTTGAGTGCTGATACTCAGCCATGACAGTTGTGCGATGCTCACGGTGCTCGAGAATGTCAACATCGATGGTGTCGAGGGCAACAAAACGGTACACTTGCACCCGCTCAACCTGACCTGGGCGGCGAACACGTCCGATGGCCTGAGCCATCTGTGCCTCATACTCGTATTGAGTGCGCTTTAGCAAGGGGCTGTAGAAGATGACGTGGTTGGCACAAGTCAAATTGGCACCTGCAGCAGACTCGTCGTTCGAGTTCAGGATCAAGACAGTAGGCAACTTTTTGTCCTTCTTGTGATCCTGCTTGCCCTTGTCGATACCATAGTTCCCGGTGAAGGCGCCGAAAGGATCGTCCTTAATGCCTCTGGGATTGTGATAGCTAATCTTGGAAGCAGCAAGAATCTCGGTCATATCTACGATCTGGTGGGCGAACTGCACGAACAAGATTGCTTGCTGTCTCTGAGCTGCAATCTTCTCAAGCAACTCGATGAGTCCATCAGCCTTACTGCCATAGTCGCTGGTAATCGACTCTCCAAGCTTGCCCAGGTCGAGAAGATGATAAGATTTGACATCCTTCTCACACCCATCGACAGGGCAGATGCCGAGCAAATTCTTGCTGGCCTCGATGCAGTCCGGGCACAAGGTGTGGCCGCAGTTTGCCGAGACATGAAGGTCGCACGGGTCGTCAATGGTATTCTTGCAGTTCTTGACATCGCAAGCAAGTTTGTTCGACAGGTCTTGGTGGCGGCTCTCATGCTTCAGAGCATTGTTGACGAAACGAAGAGCCCTCGTTGACGAGGCATAGGCCTTAGCATCGCTGACAGCTTTGCTGATGTCATCCTTGATGTTCCCAGTCGTCGTGCCTTGCTCCTTCAAGTCATCTTCCTTCGCAGTTGGGGGCTGGTCCGGCCTGTCCGATTCTTCTCCAGGGTCAAATTCTTCCGTGTCCTCGGTGACTTCTGCCAGCTTTCTCTTTTTCGACTTGGATTCGGCCTTCTGAGCAGCTGTCTCAGCAGCTAGCACGGCAGGTAATTCTCTAGCCAGCTTCGTGATTTCTTCGGCCACAGCTTTGTCGCCAAAAGCATTGGTGGCATTAACGTCATCGACCCAATTGGAGAACAGCTTCGACTTACCGGAACCACGAATACAGACTTTCATCTTCTCCCGGAGCGACTCTCTAGCTGTGCTACAATCGTTCTCGCACCGCTGGACGAGAACTTCAAGTCCTGAGCGGATATCATCTTGTGTAGTACCTTGCGGCAGTTCCCTCAAAGGGGCGTAGACTGCGGCTGTGCACAGCAAAGCTTCTTCTGCAGTGTTGACTTTGGGCATAGTGCTGAGGTCGACTGCCTTGCTTCGACCCTTACGAATTCTCATGTCCTGAGAATTGAACTTCTGCGAGAGATTGGTGTAGACCAGGCGGTGGTCTGCGTACAAGGTGATGGGGACAATTTGGTCTTCGTATGGGAATTGATCGTGTCTCATCAGGTTCTGGCGAAGGAATGTGTTGAGAAATTCTTGGGCAAGGCCATGAATGCTTTCTTGTGTGGTGCGTGAAGGCATCTCTCTGAAAGTCTCGAACTGCTCTACGTTTGTCAAGTCCTTGCGCAAAGCTGACATGTTCGCACTAGAGAGAAGCCCAGGGGCACTGGCGCCAATCGGCAAGCTGAGGCCAAGGAAAAGTGCCATTCTTGAGACATCGTAGGTGTCCTTGAGTCGAGGCGTGGCTGAAAGAGCCCAACGCTTGGATGCGTTTATGTTGCAGTACATCATGAGATCATGAGGTTCTGTGTACGAGAACTCATCGACGACTAAGCGATTGAATTGGAACATCTCGAGAAGCATGTACTCGTCGTCGATCTTGTACTTGCGTGCTTCGTCGATGTTTTCCTTCGCAAGACCTGAGGCCGCAGATTCGTCCTTCTTGCGCTTGGCGTAGGCCTTGCCCTTGAGTCGCTTCGACTCTTGCGCATATTCAAGATACTTCGAATCATTCAAGGTTTCCTCGTACAACTTCGTAAGATGCTTCTGCAGCTTGCTCGCGCCTTGGCAGTCTCCAACTCCAAGAATGCGAAGATGTTCCGGGATTCGGGAAGTAGCATCATGGAGGTAGAGCTGCAAAGCTCGATTGCTCTTGCCGGTGTACTTAGGCATTGCAGTAAACATTGCGAGTTGCTTGAGATAATCTGAATTGAGCTCAAGAACTCTCTTGCTCATAATGATGATCTTGGCTTGCTCGAAACACTCCCTCGTCTGCTTCACCAACTCACCGATGGTCTTGATCGCGACAACCTCTGACTTGTGCTTCATGGAAATGAGTTTCTTGACTTCAAACTCCCATTGCTCGACAATGGCGTGTGGGCAAATAATTAGTGTTGCAGCAATGGGAATAAGCTGTGGCTCGGCGACTGCTCTGTTGCCATGCATATCCTCTAAGATGCTGTCTCTAGTCTTTTCTTCAAACTCTGATTGGATCAGCGCGAGCGAAGTGATGGTCTTGCCAAATCCAGCGTGATCAGCAAGAATACCACCCTTGATATGGACTTTGGTAGAAGCAGTTGATTCAAGACGCCAACCGAGGTGAGTAAGCAGAGCCTCTTCGGTCTCCTTGACTTCAAAGGATCGGCCATTGCCTTCCTCTTGCTCCTTCATCCAAGTGAGTGACCTCTTCTGGATGTCGTAAAGTTCGATTCCGTTCAGGATCTCGCCGTGGGCATTGAAAGCAACGTTGTCGCTATTGTTTCTGAGCGTAAAAGGTGGAAATTTCGCAGATGCTTCGTCCACCCAAGCCGTGTCGAGCTTCCAAGACACGGGACCAACTGATCCGGTCAACATCTTGAGCTTGCGAGCAGCTCTGTGACACATTGTGGTTGCGTTCAAGCCGATATTCAGAACGGCTGAATTGTTCGATATGTCGCACTCAATGATGAAAGGCTGAGGACGAGACTTGATGGCAACCTCGTAGTTCGTAGCAGACTCAGAGTCTTCGTAGGGGTGGAACTCGGTCATTGTTGGCTTTGCAACTAGTCTAAATCGGACTTCAGGGACTGGAGGCGCACATGGCTTACAATCAGGGTTTGTATGCAGGCCTTGTGCACCTGAGACTTCCAAATTCTGGCGAAGAGGCTCCAAGGCCCATCCAAAAGCGGCAAAAAAGGCTTTGTCGTCGGGTCCAATGCGGTTTTCACCTTGGTAGCGCTGGTGGGGAATCGAGGAGGGCAAATCGAACTTCAGTGAGACCAATGCCTTCGTGGCACCACAATCGGTGTCCAGAGATGAGCGCTTCAAACGAAGTTCAGAGTTCACGTTCATTGCTTCAAGCGAGCAGGAACTTCTGTCGATCCAATGGCCGTTCAGTGTAACACTAGTACACGAGGGGGCGTTGGTTTGCGTCTCAGGGCGCCAAGTTGCATCGATTGTGGCGGTAATCTCTCTGACCTGGTCGTACTGTAGCCTGGAGTGGTCACGAGCGAAGACAAAGCGGTCGTCTTCAGGCTTGCCAATACGTGTAGGGTCGAGGAACAAGAACATGTCAGATCCCTCAATCGGCTCGGTACGCTTGTACAGAGACTCACAAGCAGTGCCGCAGTCACGGAGGAGCTTGTAAGTACCTTGAACGCCAGCAGGAAGAACACAGTTGCCGCCAGGCTCGATGTTCAGCTCGGACCAGACGCGTTCCCTTGCATGTCTGGGCAGACCAAGACGGGCAGCCCAAGATGGCACCTGCTCGCCCTGGCCTGCAATTTGCAGCTGGCCGGTTGGAGTGGTGGCTCCCTTGAAGATGCGCCATTTCCACTCAGATCCGAAGAAAGCACCTTCTGTCACCTGAGCTATACCCACAGGCTCTCCAAAGAATTTGCGAATCTCATCTTCACCACTGAGCTCGTCTCCAGGCTTTGCATACAGCTTCCATTCACATGACTGCGCACCTAGTACAAGTTCGAGGCGGGCGAACGAGGATTCGTAGATGATCATCCAGGAAGATGTTCTTCTGAAGGTCTTGAATGTGAGAGTGTGTGTGAGGGCTTCCCTGATTGCTGAGGTGTACTTGTTCGGGTCGTCCTTGGATGTCGTGCTTCTGCTCTTGGAACGTGGCTCAGGAACATTTAGATGTGAAGTAATGAGATCCATGAGGTCGTCTGTGGAACTGAACTTCAAAACCATCGGGATGCGAGACCTCCACTTCTGAATGAAAGCCTCTGGGCGGCCACGCTCGATTTGACATGGTTCTCCATAGTCGTGGCTAGGCTTGACGCCACACGTAAGACAAGAGCTGTGGCCGCATTCCTTACAGATCTGGATAGGCGCCTCAGATAGACCAATCTGCCCTTCGCAGACACACATCGCTGCTGACTTAGAGGCATCAGCCTGAAGTTCGTGTAACTTGATATTCTGTAGCATGGCCTGAGATTTTCGGTCGACAGTCAATTCACCAAGAGAGGTGATGGCGCTTTGGAAAGCAATCTCTCTAGGCTCGGTCTGATGACCAGACGCCTCTGGTAGCGTCTTGAAGCCCGCAATTAGTACAGAAGCAATGGTCGAGCCAACCACTGTGGTGCTCATGGCGTTCCCCGCAAGATCCTGAATGTTTCTGTCTGTCTCAGTGGTGAAGGAGACTCTGTCCAAAGGCAACCCTTGAAGCATCAAACTCTCGGTGAAGGTCAAAGGGCCGCCTCTGTCTGTAATGTAGAAATTGCCGGAAGGAGTCAGGCAGGGGGCGATACCGAAGGGTGCACCCGATCGATGTTTTGTGAGACGTCCCATATACGAGTCTTGTACTGGGCATCATATCCAGGAAGAGGGTCAGGTGTGATTCGGGTTTTGCGGTCTTCCTTGCCAAGGACATTGTTAGCCTTACGAAGCTGTGACATATCCACAAAGTCCCAGACACGCTCAACTTGTTTACCGAACCAGAGACGGTTGCAGTTCTCAGGCAGTACAAGTGTGCCACTCTCTTGCCAGTTCGTCACGGGGCGAGAAATGCCGAGCTTCTTCTCTCTGCGGTAATTGATGTGGCGGATCTCGCATTTGGCCCAATCAACCTCCCTGAGCGAAGCGTCAAGCAGAGACTGACGAGCCATGGACTGGCTTGCACGGGTCACCAAAGGATCGTCATTGGGTAAGATGAACGATGAGAAAGGAGAGCTGACTGGCCGCTTGAAGTCCGCCATTCTCTCATAGAAGCTTTCCTTGAAATCAGCAGGATCAATGTTGCAGGCCTCCAACTTGTTCTTGTCGACGCAGACCATGTAGCCTCGCTGGCGGGTTTGTGGTAGGTAGTAGTTCTTGCTATCCACAAGAACTCCAGCTGAGACATAATCATACTCTTCATATTCGGCCAACATCTTGTCCCATGGTGCGCCGTAAACATTCTCCAAAACGAGCATGGTCGGGCGATACTCCTTGGCATAGGCAAGAACTGCAGCGAATGTATCACCAGATTCACCGCGTTCCTCAAGAGTCTTCTTGTTGTTGTTCAAGTTGGAAAAGTCGACGCAAGCGGTACCAGAAATCACCATATCCACATCGCCAGGGATTTCGACTCTGCCGCCGTATGCAGTGGTAGCCATGCCTTTCCTGTTGTTGGTGATTTCGGTGATGTCCCTGAAGATGATAGGGGGTCGGAAATTACGCTCAATGTAGGCTTGCTTGAATGGAACAATTTCTGCACTGAAGACATGTTCATACTTCAGCTCAAAACCACCCTCTCTCTTCTGGATGCAATCTGAGATCATGTCCCAGGCGAGCAATGGGCTTTCGGTACCCGAGCACATTGTGGCAACTTTTAGGGGGCGTGAACCGACATGCCTACAGACATCCTCGAGGTTGTACTTGTGGGCACTCTGCAGCGTTTGAAATCCCTTTCCCACCATGTGATCGAAGATGGATGTGATGTCCGAAAGAGGAGGCAATGTTCTGTTGACATCCTTCTTCATGCCTAGGTTGAGGTTCTTCATGTTGACTTTAGTCTTCTTGGGTCTCGACTTGGACTGTTGTTTTGATGAAGAGTCGGCGACTTCCACTTCCTTAGCGGCGGACTTAGGGACGGATTCAGGGGTGGACTTCGCGGGTTTGTGAGGTCGTCCGTTGTTGGCCTTTGCGCGCTTGCGCATCGGTCCGTCGACTGACTCAGATTCAGAGGCAGGCTCACCAGATGACAGGGACTGGTTGGACGACATGGTGGAAGATGCTGACTGTTCGTCTTCCGAGTTGGTGTAAGAATCTTCCTCAGCGGAGGAATTTCCCACAGGCTTTTGCTCAGGCTCTTCGTCGGAGTCTCCAATTTTTAGGTAGGCAGTGTAATCGGAGTAGTTGGGTTGTTTGGTGGCACGGGTAGGGCGGCGGGTAACCAGGGGCGGCTCTTCAGGAGGCGCGGATGATTTGGGTTGAGTTGAGGGAGGTGTCTTCTTCTTGGGTGGACGAGCAGCATAAGCAG
Organism: Aureobasidium sp. EXF-12298; assembly: GCA_024195555.1. Taxonomy (NCBI): domain Eukaryota; kingdom Fungi; phylum Ascomycota; class Dothideomycetes; order Dothideales; family Saccotheciaceae; genus Aureobasidium; species Aureobasidium sp. EXF-12298. The sequence goes on from SWBJ01000522.1 coordinate 22,771, forward strand.
CATCGGTGTTCTTCCTCTTGTTCGCCATGATGGGCGAAGGGATGAGAGAGTGCGCCTCTGCAGTTGCTGGTGAAGATTGATGCTTGACAAACTGATTCAGGGGTTCCTGATGTTTGCGCGCAGGTACAATGACTTAAAGAAAAGTATCAACAGCGAGCGGATAAACCAATGATGCAGCTGAGCTTACTCTCAATGTGCGAAAGGATGCGACGAGGAGTTGTCGTATTGCGCTTTGGTCTCGGTGTTGTGGTGGCTCTCACAGGGGCAGAATTCTCGTGGTGGGTGGTGGTGAAAGCGCTGGTCTCCCCATGCTCCCCCTTGGTACGGCGCTTCTCGCGATCCTCAAGCCAAAACCGAATGTCTCCTACTCGCTTCCGTATTTCCTTAGATGGTTTTCCACCCACGGAAATGTGCTCTTCCATTTCTTCAGAATCGGAGCTTTGTGCTCTTTGCACATCGTAGGTGCACCTTCTTCGAACCATGGTGAGCTGATTCGCCCCTGAGCACTCCCACAATTGATAAGTGTGTGGTTGTGAACACACATGTCCATGATTACAGACTCCAGGAAGGTGGAGGACGCGACGACGCGTCAAAAATCATATTCTTTCCCAAAGAGAGCTGGCGTCGTCGGTCTATCGAAGCTCAGAGTACCGACCCGAGGATCGACCGAGGTATCCAGGGTCATCCACTCCACCAGGTTTGTCAAGACAGAAAGCAATGTCATACCGCTAAGACGTACCAGAGACCTCGGACTCTGCCAGGAGTCTCGATTAAGGGTATACCCATGCCCTTGAAGGTCGAGTCGATATCAGTTCCGGGTTCTGGATGGCGATATGCTCGTGTGTCGTTCTGGCCAGGATCGACATCTCGAATTCACGTAATACCGATGCATCCTGATCGTCCAAGGGAGAAGTTGAGAGACATGGAACCACGGATGAATAACGAAGCCTGCCAGCGAGTGGTCCATGTCCGGTGAAAACCTATAGAATCCGGAATCGCTTGTCGATACCGAGTCAAGCTGTGTTGGTTTGAGCGAGAACTCTGAAGCAGTGCGAACACGAGAGGCAGAGCTCACACTGGATCATCGCTGCTGAAGTCAAGGACCAAGTCTTGTCGTGCGCAGCCATAACTCTGAAGATGGCATGGCCAGACCTGAACACACCACACTGGCGTCAGCCTATATGTCTCATATGGCGGTGAGATAGGACATGCAAGCTGCAATGGAGGTCGAGTCAAGTGACACGATGACCAAGATAAAAGAAGAAGCAACACGAGACGACCAAAGCAAAAGAAGGAAAGGCAAGAGACGACGAACAAAGGAAGAGTTGAGTGAGTAAAGGGGGATACACGTTTCTCGGACGTGCGATGATCGGAACACGTGTCTCACCATCATCACAAAGCACAGAGGCTGCAAGAGGTACGTGTAATAAAGAGGTAGGAGTGGAAGGGGACAGAGAGAAAAAAAGGAGAGTAAACGTACCTCGACACGTGCGATGGTCAGGACGCACGTGTTCTGAACATCATCGCAAAGGATAAACGCTGACAACGAACAGTAAGTTCACCCACGTGATACCAAAGATCATGGGTCAACGACAACAACAAGAACAACGTGTTGGATGGTGGAAGGTGAAAGGTACCTGAAGGTGCTGAAGAAATTGCTTCGTGTTGTGTGTGTGAGAAGACGACTCATCGCTCGGCACGATATGCACTGACCGCCGCAAACGACCAAACGACGAACAACCTTCTCATGAACAAGAACCTTGAAGAACGAAGGAGCTTCGAATGCATAGAGGTGAGTTGTAAGTCGGTGACAAGAGGCGAAAGTGGTGTGCAACCGGTGCGTAGGTAAGCACAAGAGTCAAACTTACTCTTGAACATGCACCTGGAAGGAGGACGTGTTGGTGAAATGAGGTCGAAAGAGAAGAGTAAGTGGCCGAGTACCTTCTTATATCAGCCTGTTCACATCACCGCTGATTGTTGGTACCGTAGCAGCTTCGAACACAAATGTGAAGACACACTAACTTAACCTTCGAGATGGCAAGGTCGATGAAGTTGTGTACATACCGCGTATGAAGGTGGAGGGGACAGACAAGGAAGGCGCGTGAAGACGAAGGTCTTTCGTCGAGCTGCTTGCTCTTGTGGTCTGCTTGCGTTGTTCGTCGGCCGAATGTGGTCAAGTGCTCGCAAAGTCTCGGCATGAAAAGCTGATCGTCAAGTCACATCGTTGGAGGTGCGACGGTAGACTGCAGCTTTTCTGCACCGTAGCACAACGTTTCACGATCACGACTCTCCTTCAATGCTTGACACAACATCTTTTCAACATAACAGGTATTGAGAGCACAAGCTAGGCAAATACGACGTATGACTACATACTACATAAGTTATTCGTTACAGAGTCCAGCTCCTATCTGTCATCAATCGAGCTACTGACAAGCACCACGTATCGAACTACATCAGACCAACAGCGGCTTGGTAGCGTTGTTGGGAAGCTTGACACGGAAGAGAGCGAAAGGACGCTGTCTTCTATCAGTGCCAGGCCAGACGAGAGGACCAAAGGCAAGCTGGTTGTTAGTGAAGTAAAGGTAACCATCAGTACCCGTACTCATCTACATGAACGCCATTAGCAACCGCAAATATCGAGGATACTGAGAGCAACTTACCGTATCAATCCAGTTGAGGCGAGGGTCACGCACAAACAACGAATCCGTTCCATTCGCAGGGTTGTAAAAGCTAATGGCATTCTGCTCAGCATTGCCGTGATAGATGTATCCGTTAGTATCAGTCTCATAGCCGTCCGAGACACCCTTTTGACCACGGCTGACCACTGAAGCCTCAGCAAGAGCTTCCGAGAATGGTCCGTTGGCACGCAGTCTAGCAGTAGGGACCGAGTACAGGTATCTCTTTCCTACACCACCAAAGAAGAGATCTTCGCCATCGGCAGAAAGAGCAATACCATCAGCTCCGAAGCCTTGGAAGCTCAGAGGTTGTCCGGCTTGGTAGGCATAGATTGGCACGCCCCAGACGTAGGCAAGGAACTGTTGAGCAGGTGCTACATATTGAGAGCCCTGCAAGTGACGCCAGGACTCGCCGGTACCGAGATCGACGATTACAAGGCCAGTACGACCTTCGATGGATGAATCGGTGATGTAGGCGACTCCCTTGCCACTGGCTGTGATGTTTGGGCGCAGATCAAAACGGACATCGTTCAAGTAGGAGTCTCCAGGAGCGACATCGGCAGGGAAGATGATGGTTTGGAAGACAGTGTTGTTCGACAGGTTAATGCCAACTAGCTTGGGCCCGCCAACAACGGCGTTGACAATGGTGCCGTTCGGCTCCTGGACTCTGCCCGTGTCGAGAACCCAGAGACGATCGAGTGAATCAATTACAACACTCTGGACACCGATAAAGTGGTTCTGGTAGTTTGCTCCGGTAGGAGGGTATGTGGTGTAGTTGATCGCTTTCGAGGTTAGTCAATGCATTACAGATCTCATCACAACTCAACTCACCTCCTCCCGGAGGATTGTTCCACTCAGCATTGGGGTATGCTGCCTCAGTGGTGTTCGAAGTCAATTCGGCAACAGTGTATTTGCCGTTGGTGCCATTGTTGGTGTTGTTCTTGTCCAGAGCACCAGGGTAGTTCGAAAACTTGCGTCCAGTCGAGGATACAGCAATACCGGTCGGCCATTCATCATAGTACAGATGAACAACTTCCAAAGCAGGCCCTGCCTTTCCAGGATCTTGAATAAGCTGCTGACCTGAGACGAACAGAGGCAGCAACGAAGCTGCAGCAAAAATTCTTGATAGCATTTTGATGGTGCTACTTCTACGAAAGCAAAGAAACAATTGACCTACCTCGATGGTCTGCTAGCTACTTGTATGCGTGCCTGACCTGCCATGACATAAACTCATCTACAAGATCGCCAGAGCACGTCATGAACGTCCTGGGAAGGCTCGGCATCCAGGCACCTCTTTGCGAAACGTGACGCCGCATCAAGAGGAGAGGCGATGAAGTTGTATGCAAGGACGGCAGGTCGGAAGAGCGGGGAAAGCGCATCATCATCTTTGCGTCGAGACTTTGACGTTTTGAGCTTCGGCTGGCGCAAGAGCCTCAGGCATCACCCGGGCCAGAGATCACTTGTCTCAGCAGAGAACATAACAGCCCAGCTTCATATCTAGTAGGCCTGCCTTGAGCACAACCACAACTGAGCGGCGCGACGCCCCAAACAAGTTCACCTTTAAATCTCACATTCACAAGTAGAATAAAAGTTCAAGGAACGGAATCGAGAAAGTGGTTCATGAAGACATCGAAGTTGGCACGAAGGCTGTTGGTAGCTGGAGGCATGATTTTGTATCTTTTTCTTTTTCGCTCGCCCGCCCGGCTCTTTTTTGCTTTTGCTTCATTCAAGCCGTGGCGGACAAAGGAGTAAAGGCAACCCTAAGTCGAAATGCGTGACTCGTCCCAGCCCATTCGCTTACTCCGTGTTGACGACGATGATGATATTTCCATTGAAAAGAAGCACCAGCCCAGCAACGTTGCCAGAATACACAAAACGCGCTTAGAAGACGAGGGCGGCACCCTTGGTCTTCTTGTCACCACTGTAGGAAAAGGCAGGTCAGTATTTGACAGAGATGCGAATAGGAGCGGTAGAACATACCCCAGCTCGAAGTGCTTGCAACGCTTGAGCGCAAGCTGTGCCTTGGTCTTGCATGCTGTGCACTCCAGTCTCAGGACAACCTTCTTGGTGGTCTTGGCCTTCTTGTGGAAGACAGGCTTGGTCTGACCACCGTAACCGGACTGCTTACGGTCG
>SWBJ01000523.1:0-27557 GCA_024195555.1 Aureobasidium sp. EXF-12298
GGTGGAGGCGGTCGAGGACTCGTACTTCCAGGTGGGGGGAAGGACACCGACGGTCTTGTAGTAACGGGCAAGACGGTGGATACGGGACTCGATGAGAATGAGGCGGAACTTGGAGTCCTTGTCCTTGCGGTTGCGCTCGAGGTGCTTGCGGACGGCAACAGCCTGAGAGAATAATGTCAGCCAGCCGGACGAGGAAGTTTTTGGCAAGAGTGTAAACAAACCTTCTTGACGAGCATGTAGAGGTCCTCGGGGATCTCAGGGGCAAGGCCTATTGTAGTCACTCCGTCAGTCAAAGACCAAACAGAGGCAGAGTTGATGTGTTGAAAAGTGGTTCGTCGCAATTTCTTGCGCTTCTTCCATCTTTTTCTTTCTTTCACACGGGGTAAACCGTACCGCTGGACTTGAGGATTCTCAGAATCTTGTTACCTGCGTAGTGTGTTAGTCTCTGGCTGCGCTTGATCCAACATGCGGCGGGCGGAACGTACCAGTGACAACCTTGACCTGGGCGACACCGTGGGAGTCACGGAGGACGACACCAATCTGCGAAGGGGTGGCACCCTTACGGGCGAGCTTGCAGATCTGGTCAACGACCTGCTCGGGGGTGGTCTTGAGCCATGCGGGAGGAGCGCGCGAGTAGGGGATGGCGCTGGAAGCGATACCCTTTCCCTTGGAATGAAGACGGCCCATTTTGAATGTCGGTTTGGAGTAGAAGTTGTCGGTTGAAGGGTCGTCGGATGCTCGTTCGTCGTTCTCAAAGTTCTTCTCGCTGTGCAAAGCTGAAATCAATTTCGGCCTGCTGCAAAAGCGCCAAGGCTGACCGTGGACGGCTCATCCCGAACTTCTTCCGTCGTCCCTCTAGTGAAAACTTCTGCGCTTCACTCACTTTGCAGCAACCTTCTCTTTGCAACAAGGAACAACTTGTTTATCGCACCTTGTGTGCAACATACGACACACTTTGGCAGCGCTTGATGGCTCACTCAGCGTGCAAACACATATACTGGTGCGCAAGCACGCTCGTGTGTAGCCTCAAGCACTGCCAGCATCTCAATTGGTAAGACAACTTTTCCTCACACATCCCCATCACCTTTTTATATGATGAATTTTGTCAATTACTATTTTTCTGGTACCTCTTATGTCAGAGACTCTTACGAGTCTCGATGATCTTAGCGGACTTCTGATCTTTCCAAACCACGCTACGCATTTCGGTCGCTTCACTGTCTCCAGACATCTGGCTAACGAACGACCTTTGCAGACGAACTCTTCCAGCAGGTAAAACTGCCTCGTGTCTACGAATCCTCGGCATCGGGTTGGCTCGGTGTTGCACGAAATCATAGCCCCTTACCCCTGCTAAGTCCTTGGCTTCTGGGTACGGTGTGGTTTCTGTCTTCGAAATCTCCTTTTCCCTTGGCTTGAGTTCTCTTTGGTATGGCGTTCTTGGATGCTATCAAACGCCTTCTGGCAAATTTAAATATGCTATATCAAAATCCGATATTTCTCGCTACTTGACTTTTGCCATACCAACGCCCGTGTCCCGTGCTCATATCTGGTGTATACCGAGCGCCTATCTGAGCACGGCAGATGCGACCAAAGCCTTGTCAACTGGTCGTGCATATTTGTACCCGTGGGGATCAGTCGACGGTATTGTCGTTCGGAGAATATCCTGATCGGGGAGCACAGCATCGGGTTGCTATCCGCGCCGTTGAGACTTGGATCTGAGTAACGTGAGGTGCTCTGACTCCTGACTCAGACTGCCATGCGCACCATGGTCCATTCACCGATTCATCCTTTTCTGCTCCCGTCTTTCTCAAACATCACACCAAGCCTCTTCGTGCGCATGGATCTGTCGCAAATGTACCATCAAGAAGCACAATGCTTACTAGACAATGTGCATTAGCCATGGAAGGAGTCTAGCTAAATAGCTATCGGCAGAGATCTTCATTGCCTTCAGTCGACGTGGATGTACATCGCAAGTGCCGTCTAACACAAGAATTATGCCCGTGTCATGCTTGGATGGGGAAGCGGATAGCCATTTTTGCATTGGCGCGGTGGTGGATATGAATTGATAGACTAGGATCTGCAGGAACCAAATCTCCAGACACTTCACGCGTTGTCGGGGTTTGCGGGTGTCCCTGCAGCAGCCGAGACAGCAACAAAAGGTTGTCAATGTCACAACCACATGCTGTCCATTCGCAAGTAAGCAAGCAACCGCCTGTCGAGGCGTCCGACTCGAGCCTTGTATACCCAGCAAAAGCACAAGCATTGGTAGTCCTTCGCCCTGCTTCCTGAGTCTCGGGCGCGACAGACATGCAGGGTGGCGCACAGAGTCAGTTCATGGTGAAACGTCGAGGACCTGCGGCGGCCGTGCATTTTCTTACACCTCGGACCAAGTTGGGGAATAGTCAGATCCTCCTCGATCAAGATGAAGCACGGTAATTGATTTGCCAATGATCGTCTTGGACAATGTACAGATTGCGATAGGACAAAGAAGAAAGTACCCGCACCTCATTAAACACTACTCTGGCTGGTCAAGAACAATGGCGCTCTTTGTTCGTTGTCGCGCGACAGATGTTCAGTGATAGAGCACAACGGCACCATACCAAGCCACATGCATCCACGCTAATGTTCGACGAAATTATGACCCACCCTGCGACTCGACTGCAACGGCGCTTGTAGAGAAAGGCGAACTCTAGGCGTGCCATGACCAGGACCCCCAACTTCCAAGCGCCTTGTTGGTTGCATTGTTCAATATACTCGGGTGCTCGATTTCGCCTTTAATTCAGGCCCCAGCCCCCCGAGCGGCCTCGAGGGCTTTCCATTCCTTCACTTCGTCATCCGAATAACAAACATACCTGACCAGCAGTCATTCTTTTCAAGTGTCCTAGTGACATTGCCACGATCTTTACCCAGTTTGCATTGAACACGCGTTTGATACCACCTTGCTTTACTACTCTTCGCCTCATATAATCGAGTGCGCATCTTTTACGCCAAACCAAGCAATCCAAAACATCACAATGAAGAACATTATCGCTGCCAGCGCCATCCTGGCTGCCTCCATCTCTGGAGTTGCTGCCGATCTCTGCAGCAAGGGTTCCGTCGACGATGGCGGCAACTGGTATTGCCAGGCCGTTGATGCTATCACCTACACTGGAATGCAAGGCAAGGGCTCCTACAACAAGATTACCTCCATGGACAGCAACTCTGGTGCTTGCTCTTCCTCTCCTTATGGCTACTCTGGATCAATGTCTCCTCTTGATGAGGAGGTCTCTCTCCATTTCCGTGGTCCTCTGAAGATCAAGCAATTCGCTTTCTTCTCGCCCAGCACTGGCTCTTCCTCCGACTCTTCCAAGAAGGCTAAGCGCAGTGCCATGCACCGTCACAACCACGCCCACGAGCATGTCCACAAGCACAAGCGTGACGAGAATGTTGAGAAGCGCGGTGTTGGCGATATGGTAACCGCAATTATCGATGGAGTTGCCGTCTCTTGGGTCAACGAGTGGTCTGGTGCTGCTTCCACTGCTGCTCCCGCTCCTGCAGCCACCACTTCGGCCGCCGCTGCTCCTGCTGCTGCAAACACTGAGTCTGCTTCAGCTGACTTCGCACCCAAGCTTCTGAAGGTCAACGCCCCTGCCGCTTACAGCTCCAAGGCTGCCAGCTCGAGCTCCAGCTCCTCATCCAAGTCGGCTCCTTCCTCTTCCTCTTCCGCTTCCACTGGCAGCTCCGGATCCTGGGGTCGCAAGGCTTACTACAACTCTGAGGCCGGATCTGCAGACAACGTCGTTTTCCTCAACCACAACGGTGGCCAGGGCTCTGGTGTCTTCGACTACACTTTCGGAAATTCGCTTTCTTACTCTAACAGCAAGGGTGATGCTGGTGCTTCTTCTCCTCAGGTCCTCGCCGACACCACACTTGCCTCCAACGACGAGGTTATCATCATGTCTGACAAGGAGTGCGATGGTGACTGCGGCTACTACCGTGATGGTCAGGTTGCTTACCACGGTTTCGCCGGTGCCCAGAAGGCTTTCTTCTTCGAGTTTGAGATGCCTCTTGACGGCAACACCGATGCTGCCACCAACGGCGACATGCCCGCCATCTGGATGCTTAACGCTCAGATCCCCCGTACTCTCCAGTACGGTAAGGCCGAGTGCTCTTGCTGGACCACCGGTTGCGGTGAGTTCGATCTCTTCGAGGTTCTCGCACCTGGTGATCTTCGTTGCAAGTCTACTCTTCACAGCAACATCAAGGGTGGCAACTCGGACTACTTCCAGCGTCCCGTCTCTGGCAGCATGAAGGCCATGGTTCTCCTCAACGGCGAGAACATGCACATCAAGGTCCTCGACAGCGACTTCCAACTCCCCACCAGCCTCGACGCCTCCTGGATCTCCAGCCAATGCGAGACTGGCTTGATCCAGAACACATTGAACTCCCTCTTCGCCCTCGTGGCATAGATGGGATGACAAGAAGTTCTCTTTGTCATTGTTATAACATTCTTGACGAGGCCATGTTTTTATTACACCTTAATTTTTCAGTTTGTTTTCGAAGGAAATTCGCTAAAATAAGCATTGGATTGTTCATAAGCGCTGGGCGTGGGAAGATTCGTTGTTGTTGGTGGCTAAGCCCTTGCACAAATTAGTGATTAGCAGCATGCAAACAACTGTACTTAGCGAAAATCCCAGAAAAAACATTGCATCAAACAGCAGTATTCGTTTGCCTCTTTGCTTCATACGTGGCTGGGTGGAATGGAATGAATGTCGGCTGGACCCTCGAGTCCATAACTCCCACCCTCCTCCCACGAAGGTCCAGAGCGATCTCAATATAGAAAGGCACGATGGTTTCAAGACAGAGGTGTATCCAAAGATAGCCGGGACTGAACCGCTTCTCGGTAGATGCCATACTATTTCTCGAAACCATCCTAGATTGTTGTTGCTACAAATTGGCAGGACGTTTGGAACGGGTTGAAGTAGACCCTGGAGAAGTGTTTCCCTCGGCAACATTGAACCAAAGGCGGAGACTTGGTCCGAAGCAGCGATAGCAATCAAGACACTTCATAGACTCAAAAGCAGGATATTGAATACAGTTTGAGGCTTCATCGAGATGAGTTGGCTTTGGTAAATATGTCCATAGAAGAAACGAGAAGGCACAAGACAAAGACGTACCTACTCTTTCACGTGCATGAACGAAGATTGCTGGGTCTCGGCGGCAGCGGCAAGCGGCGATAAACAGCCTCGGCATGCTCGAGAAGGACGACATTCGTCACTTTCTCATCCAAAACTCTGGGGTTGCAAAAGGCTCATCATCCTCACAGACTCAGACATTCGTATTTGGTAGAAGATGGCGACGCCGTCGCCGCCGAAACCGTGGGAAAGAGGACGCGCTGCTTCATCTTCGGGTAGGTTTTTGACTCGGCCCCCAGCGCCCGCACTTCAACTGACAAGTCATGACACAGCCTTGACTCCTTCCGCTGCCATACCCACATCGACCTCCGCCGCTACCCCATCATCAGCGAATACTACCGGCTCCGCCGCGACACCTGCGCTACCATCGCGACCCGAGTCGCTCAATTCTGTTGTTGATCGCACCGCCTCCAACTTCGCCGGCGCCCAGCCCTATCAATCCTCACCCTACGGCTACGGTGGTGGCACAATGTCTTCGCCTTACTCACGCTACGGATCTGGTTATGGCGGAGGCATGTACGGAGGCGGCATGGGCGGCATGTATGGAGGAGGAGGCATGTACGGCGCAAGTCCTTACGGTGGCATGGGGGGTATGGGTGGCATGGGCGGCATGTACGGTGGCATGGGAGGTCCCATGGGCGGCCCCAATGGCCAGAGTCTGACTCAGACATTCAGCCAGAGCACCCAGACGACCTTCCAGCTTATCGAGAGCATTGTCGGTGCCTTTGGTGGCTTTGCTCAGATGCTTGAGAGCACATATATGGCCACCCACTCGAGTTTCTTTGGTACGTCCTATGCTGCTATCTCCGTCGGTAACCTACTAACAGTTCCTCAGCAATGGTCTCGGTAGCTGAACAATTCGGCAACCTACGGCAAACACTAGGCCAAGTCCTAGGCATCTTCACCATCATCCGCTGGATACGCACAGCCATGGCCAAACTGACCGGCCGCCCACTGCCAGCAAACAGCACCGACCTCACTCCCGCCAACTTCGCCAGCTTCAACGGCCGCCTTCCTGACGGCTCTCCCGCCCCTCCCCGCGCCAGCAAGAAACCCTTCGTCATGTTCATCGTCGCCGTCTTCGGCCTCCCCTACCTCATGGGCAAACTTATCCGCGCCCTCGCCCGCAGCCAAGAAGAAGAAGAGCAACGCCGCCTAGCAGCCGAAGGTCCCCAACAACCCCTGGATCCCTCAAAACTAGACTTCTGCCGCGTCCTCTACGACTTCAACCCAGAAGCAAATGCCAACTCCGTTCAAGGCGTTGATCTCGCAGTCGCAAAAGGCGACCTCGTCGCTGTCCTCAGCAAAACAGATCCTCTGGGTAACCCCTCAGAATGGTGGCAATGCCGCGCCAGAGACGGACGTAAAGGCTACCTCCCAGCCCCTTATCTCGAAACCATCCAACGCCGTCCTGCACAAGCTCAACTTACCAGTGGCACCAGTCCTGTGGGCAGTCGTGCTCAAACAATGACGACAGCCAGTGCAGATAGCAGATCAAACACCATGGTGGATAGAGAAAAAGATCTCGTCAAGGCTGCTCCTACAAACTTGCCTCCCAATGTTCAAGGCAAAGCTGGCGATCTCAGTGTTGAGAGTTTCCAAAAGGGTCAATTTTACTCATGAGAACAAATTTTCGGACAAATGTATTAATGAAAGCGGGCGTTTTCTTTCTTCTGCTTTATGTGTTTGTATCTTCCAGTATACAGAGGGATTGGAAATGGCTATGGTATCCTCGGAAATGAGAAAGCAACTTACTTCAAAACACAAGTGAAGAACCCGATCTCGAAAATGAAGGCCACCGAGAAGTGATGAATCAAATCACTTGTTGATCACATTCACTTTGACAGTCCATATTCACATACCTTTCTGCTCCATCCCAGTAACAATAAAACCCCAGCAAATCTACGCACTTACCTCTCTACAACACACACATCCACCATGCCTCCTCCATCCCGCAAGAAAGTCAAGCCACCTCCCACCAATGACACACAATCCAATCATCACGAAGCAAGCGAAAAAGCTCCACCTCATCGAGAGGAGCAGACACAACAAGATCTCAACCTAGCTTCCAAGACAATGCATACCATCACTCGCACATCCACTTATCGTTCAATCCCCCCATCATATGCGACCTCAAATGCGACTCTCGATGAAACAATACTCGAAGGACATCGCCGACTAAGAAAATCTCTAGATAATGCAAAGGCTGAGCTTCAGAGACGAGAAGCAGCGAAGCAGAATGGTCGTAAGTGTCTTAATGTCTGTTATTCCCTTTGTCATGCTAATGTACTCGATCAACAGAACCTGTGCTCGGCAATGAGACAGAGACGAGCCCTTCTGAGAAAAACGACCACATGCCTGGACCAGATGGTCCGACTTCTTCAAACGGATCATCGATAAACAAGTCCGATCTGAACAGCACTCAAATGCAGATTCAACCCAGAAGAAACCCTCAAAGAATGTGCAGATATAGAGCATGAGGGACACAGCTTACGGCAGACCAAGGAGAGAAAATCGAAATGGGAACGATGAATGTTATGCCCCCAAGGCATGACATAACATCATTAGAATGGAATTACTCAAAAGCAAAATTGATGACCAGGCTTTCCCTCTCGATATTTTCCTGGTGCAATCACTCATCGTGTGACACGACGTGTCATGAATCGAAGACTGCTTACTCCAATTCCAGCGCCTTGATGACTTCAGACACTCTACTCAATGTTCTTTTTTGAGGCTGGCAGTCACAAGTCGTTGGACGACAGGCCATTCCAATGACTTTGGGAGAGCAAGGTGGATACAAGCATCTTGTTGGAAGTATTGCTTTGGAGATGTACGGATATCTTGGATGATATGAAAAGAGCTATGCATACTGAAAGTCATCTTTCCATCATCTCTCTCTCTAGGCAGAGCTCTAGTCTGGGGTCTCTCATGCAATCTTATATCCAGAAAAAAAATAAAAAACACACACACACATCACGTTCTTCGGCACACGAGGGAAGTAGTGTCATGGGAGTTCTTATTTTTCATAAACCAATCGAATCATCTGAGCCAGCAAAACTATAGACTACATAATCCCCTTCCCATACCGACGCAATAAAACGCCGCTGTAAAGTAATGAACCCATTCCCATCTTTTCTTCTCCGATGATATCTTTTCCGAGTCTAGAAGATTGCCATCAACTCAAACCTATCAACAGTCTCATCATCAAGATTGGGGTAGTAAGGCACCATAGCATCAGCAGCATGCACATAGGCATCATTGTAGAGTCTCCAGTATGGCGTTCTGACTTTACGTGCAGGGTGGAAAAGACCAGCCCAGACGTAATTCATAACCACACCAGTACCGACAGCCACACGAACGGCATCGATGGCTTCGATCATACGATCGATAACGTGAGGCGAAGTCTCGAAGATATTAGGGTAGAGTAGGTTGAGCAAGTGGAGCATTGCGTCTTCGCAGCCAAGACCAACGACACCGAGGGCCACGTGCTTGACAACCGATGCTGCTGTTTGGCGATGCACTTGGTCGCGGTCGATAAGTGCGTCTTCGAGCAGTGGTGTCACAGCGTAGACGTAGTCCTTGGCCATCTCTCCAATGTACTCGAAGAGGAAGGACAATGACTTCAATACACCGTTCTGCACGTTGAGTTCAGGAACACGGTATTCGTTCATCAGTGCCGGCAGGACTGTGAAAGGTGCGCAAGTTTCCGCAACGATGCCAATAGCAACGGCGGTACAAACACGCGATTGGCGCTCCTGGACGCGCAAGTTGTTCAGCAGTGTTGCCAGAACATCTTGTGGACCGATGGCCTTCGCGATAAAACCGAATGTGTTGTTGGCTGCTCGTCGGATACCCTTCTTGTGTGCCTTGAGCATGTCAAGAAGTTCGAAACAGATACGCATCCACTCGCGGGGGTTGACACTTTCCGGACCGCGGTCGGCGATACGACCAACCAAGTCAATTGTGTTTTCCTGGACCTTCTCGTGACGGTTACGAAGAATGGGAGTTAGTCGTGGCAGAAGATCCTTGATAGGCGGTTGTACTTGGTTGATTCCGATGACTGTAACGATCGAGCGTAGTGCACCAAGCACTGAACCAAGAACCTCGGGATATTCTTCACCCAGGTTCTCGTACAGGTTGATACTGATCGTGCCCAGAAGGTTCTCCTGTCCGCAGTGCTTCATGACAATAGCAATTCGTGATACCAGATCTGCAGATTGTTGTCTGACAGTGGCTGACTTGTTGCTTAGACGGAAGAGGATAGTACTGGCGATTTGAGGCAGGTATGGTGTGCATCGTGTGTCGAGGGCGTTGACCACTGTTCCGAATCCGTTCAGAATTGTAACGTCTTCCACTGTTTGTTCTTGGAAAGCGGTCAGAATACCATCGACCAAGCGCTCTTCGAGACGCTCATTAATATCTGCGGCACCCAAGCTAGCAATGGACTTCTCGATGGTCTCCATTGTCATCTTTCGGTACGCTTCGCTCTCGTCTTTGAGGTTGTCAACGACTCTCTCCACAATCTCACCACAGCCGACCTTTCGACCGAGATCTCCTGTGGTCTCAACGACCTGGACGTAGTTTCGTCGGTCCAATGCCATTCTTCGTACCCAGAAGCTCTTGAAGAAATCATCAAGAACAGTCTCCTTCAGGTAAGCAGCTGTGACACCGTTGGTGTTGGCGCATTGTGACAAAACCTTCAAGACGACCTTCTTCATCTCCTCGTCTGGTGATGAGAACTCACGCAGCAGAATCTCCATAATCTGACTGACGTAGTAGTTGGCGAATTCTTCGTCCATCAGAGGAACAACGTAACCAACAGCCTTGAGGAAACCAGCAAGACCCTTGCCACGCTGCTTGCGAGCTCCAGTCCACAGAGGGTTGAGAATGTCATCGAAACTCTCAATACCGTAAGGGTTGGCAGCCTCAGCAAGAGCGGCGATGGCCAATGCCGTCACAGTACGGACCTTGGTCTGTTCGTCGTTCAGGTTGTCTCCTATGCAGTCAACAAGGCCCTTGAGATGAGGAAGAACAGCGCAACCCATGAGGATAGGAATCTGTTGCACGATCTTGACACCAGTATGTCTCGCCTGCCACGACTTCTTACTCTTGCATACAGCGCGCAAGAAAGGAAGAAGTGCAGGAATACCAAGAGCGCTAGCAACAACTGCGAAGGCACGGGCAGTAGTGTTTCTGACGTACTCATCCGCGTGGTCAATATCAGGACGCATGGTAGAAATCATGTGTGCGAGACCAGCAGCCTTGGCCAAATTGGAGATAATCTCACGACCTTCGACACGTGCGTAGTAATCTTGATCGATCAGCAATGGCTCGATAACGACCAAAATCTTGTGGGTATAAGGTCTGACCAAATCATCAAGCTTGTACAGAATACGGTCGATGACCTTAACGAGCAAATGACGTTCTTGATCTTCGAGTGTCTTCTCCATGAGTAGAGGAAGAATTTGGTCGAAGAGTGGACCGGCACCAAACGAACGAGCATTGTCAGTAAGTTGACGCAGCGCAGTTTTACGCATAGGAGGTGTTCCATTCTTGACCTTGATGAGAAGACGCATGATCTTACGCTCCTTGAGTTCGTCGACGCTCATTTCATTCTCGTCGGCACCATCGACAAGATTTCCGAAGTATGCCATGTCTTCTGGCTTAAGACGAAGCTCGCCGACTCCAGGCAGCTCGCTTGGAAGGTCTTTGCCAAGTGATCGAGGGTCGACAGGTTGTTGCATCATGAAACCACCTTGTAGCGAAGCGGGAGTGCTGGGAACTCTGTGTGCGGGTACTCGTGTAGGTTCGTACCCGGGAGGGAATGGTAGAGTACGGTAACCTTCCTTCTCGCCAGGAAGCATCATGTCGAGCTCCTCGTCGGACAGAGGGGCATTTCTGCCAGAGATGTCGGTACCGTAGCCAGCTCCAGCGGCAGGAGTCTGGGAGGGGTGCATAGGAGTGGCGAGACCTGCGTTTCCGCCAACAGGGGTTGCAGCGGTCAGAGAAGGAGCCATATCGAAACGAGAGCGCTTTCTGGGCTCGGCCTGAGCTGCTGGTGCAGGGGTAGAGTCCCAGCGAGAGCGCTTGCTTTCAGGAGCGTCTTCGCTCTTAACGACGGCGTCCTTTGCAGCAGCATCCTCGACCGAGCTGTCCCATCGCTGCTTTCGCTTACGAGGAGCAGCAACTCCGGACGATTCCTCGTCAGCCTTTAGCGTAGGCTTGTGCTCAATCACAGCGTCCATGTCATCCTCGCCCTTGGCTTGCTTCTCTTCAATGAGTTTGTGTACTCGCTCTTCCTCGCGCTCAATCTCACGCTGCTTCATAACCTCCTTGTAGCTTTGACCGTCAGGGCTGAGTTGGCGATTGAAACGACGCTTCTGGTAATCCGATTCGCGACTGGCGATTTGGGCCTGCTTCTCGCGATCGACGAGGATATCGCCTTCTCCGTTGGCGTATTCGTTCATTTGTTCGGTGGTGGCGGTATACTGGCCGACCAGTCTTCTGCTCTGGTCCTCGCCATCGGCATCGTCCATGTCATCGTCCTCGTTGACGGCGATGGACATGTTGTATCCGGCATATTTGTCGACAGTTCCGTTTCCGTAGAGCTCAGTATCGGCATTGTCGGTGAGCGACTGCTTGGTCGGATTGGCTCTGGTAGAAGCGCGCTCCTGCTGCAGTCGGCGGATTTCAGCTATTGCCTCGTCAGTCTCGGCGCGCGATTTCGAGGAACTGCTGTGCTTACCGTCAGACATGGTGATGTCGCTATCTGGGCATTCAGGGGGTCATTAATATACAGTGTTTGCAAACGAAGAAGAGTTTGCGCGCAACGTCGAGTCGTTGATAGAGGAGATGCAAGAGTGAAGTCAGAACATGGTGCTTCTTTCCGAATGTGACGCTTCTCTCCAGAAAGTTGATGCCAAGCCAACAGACCGCTCTCCGCCTTCCATCCACTTCAACCTCCATCTCACCACCTCTGAACTCCATCTATGCTAAACTTCTGACTGGGTTCATCATGACACCAGGAAGTATAGTCAATGAGGGTGGGACTGATATCAGCGACAGAGAGTCAAATGCTTCTCAATGGATACTACCCTGACCCGATGCTATCGAGATGTCATCTTCAAATCAGAGACACGACCAGAGTCGGAACAAATGAGACAAGTCTACAAAAATGCTCGTGTAGATGATGTGCACGCCGAGAGGTCCTAATCTCGTGCTATCCCATAAGCATAAGTTCAAATTTATCACAACATCACGCTTTCCAAGCTCTCTTCCTTTCCGCAAACTCGTATTTCTCCCATCATCGTACTCGTCTCACAGCATGCACATTCAACATGGATAAAGACTTGCACCCGCGTGTGCACATTACACCATCGTTTCCATTCGAGCTGCATCATATCAAAGCACTATACCTAAACCATCAATACAAAGAGTGCGTGCGCAGATGCGAGGACTTGCTTGCTCACAATCAGGTAACCCATCACTGACCAAAGAGACAATCTCTAATGGCTGGACCTGACCTGTACGATAGGATGAACCCGCACATATCATCTTTCTCAACTTCTATGCCGCAATGTCCAACGAGGGTCTTGCCATAACAATGCATGTTTACTCTGTATGGAGACTACCAAAGATCTCTGCAGCCGAGTCCGCCTACACCAGAGCACTGGATGTATGTTCGGAAGCAGAGCGCCACCTTGAGGAGAGCTCAACCCTTTCTCTGCCAGGTCTCGCCATCGATCAACCCATGCCTCACCTTGCAGCCTCGAAACAGATTCATGTGCGTAAGAGGAACAACAAGCCATCCCTCGCTCATCTTGGTTCTGGACTCGAGCGATCCCACTCCAACTCCAGTAAGCGCGCAGAGCGTGTCAACTTCAGCTGGCCACGCACCTTTACGCCTCTATTCTGCGCAACAGTCAAGGCCATCCAATACAGTGTTTGTCAAGACATGATGACTCCTCTAGACGACCCCTTCACAGTCTCTCCTTCCGAGCCATCGAGCGGCGTAACATCAGCCCAGGATACTCCCATCAAGACCAGCAACCTCAGTGCTAACAACAGCAACAATTCGTTCGACTCGCCCCATCCTCCATCCCCTACACCTTCCTACAGATCTGTCCAGTCTGCTGCCTCACGTGCTCACGCAGCTTACTTGACCCACCTCACCGCTATCCACACTCAACTGACCACTCATCTTCGCCACTTGCTCGACTTGAAGCAGACCACCATTACTGAACAAGAGGAACGTGTTCGTCGTCAAAGTGGATCCATCAGCAGCACCAAGACTGCCACAAAATTGCCTCAATCGCGCAGCTTCTGGAGTTTCAAAGACGCAGAGGCAGGGAAGAAGGGGAAGTTGATCAGAATCGAGGAAGGCAAAGCTAAAGGCTGGGAGACTGCTAGGTTTGAGCCAAAGAGATACATTGAGTTGGCTGAAGATGCGCTTGCCGAGCTGGGATGATTTGAGTGGTATTGATCGAGCAGAAGTAATGGTGTTTATGCGAGAAAGGTACGTTCGCAAATTAATGTAATGCAGTTGTTCTACAGAATGTAATCAAGTGCCCCTTCCCATCGTACAAGACCACTCAAAAAATCCACCTGCTGCAGATCGAATTCTGAAACTCACTTGCTAGCCGATGCTGTCGCCATCATCGGTACTATGGTAAGTCAAGTCACACATCTACACCATCGAACAATATGCTAACGAAGGGGCGATATAGGATCTGGTCTTCGGAGATTGACCGCTAGTTAGACAATCAAAAAAGAATATTCACGATACAGAGAGCGAGGAGTGTTTTGTGGTGTAAATATGTGGTGGCGTTTTCTATGTCCATTCTCTTTCGGCAGGCAGATTTTACCCTCCTTCCCATTCCGCGTAAGCTGTGTCTTGAAAGACCAGAACCTTTCTGTTATCTCTTGCTTACTGTTTTCTTTCTTTTGGAAGGTAAGTGTATTCAATGACCGAACACGGAAACCAAACTGTCTAATTCTTGACAATCTTCACCTGCAGCAATCAGATTGCACCATCCTCTCGCACGCGACATACCATCCATATCGAGATATTCCTAGAAGAGGCTTTCATTGAACGTCAGTGTTGAAGCAGACCCAGCACTCTGATGATTTGGCTGAACAATGAAAGATCCAACAGATCACATCCAGAGGTTTCTGCATAGCTCCAGTGCTAGTTCGCTTTGTTGATTAGCAATCAATGGCAACCATATAACCATCGCCAATCTCCATCCGACTCAAAATTTCTCAGCATTGTACATTTTATGAGCCCATCGGTATATATAACCTGGCTTTTGTCTTTCCATGGCAATTCGAAAAGATCAATCACGTCCATTCTGGACTCTATATGAGGACGAAGCTTATACTCAGACTGAAGCTCAAGGTCAAGCCGAAGTCCAACTTGGGTCTGCACTAGCCATGCAAGTAGACATGCAAGCAGACGCATCACAAGTCCGGTCACACTCTCTTCGCGAGAACACTCCAACTCGTCAACCTCCACATTCCGACATTCACCATGGTCAAATCATCTCGGGCAAGAAGAGTGATCAACCAACGAAAAGAGCGCTGCGGATATCGACGATATATAACAGAATCAACCAAAGACGTTGAACAATGCCAATTGCAGAGTGGCTGGAGGCTGGATGATATACCTCGACTTGGACGACAAGCTGGCACACCACCGAAGTCTTTAACTGCAAAGCTGCACTCACAGTGGTCAAATGGATAAGAGTCAAGCCGCTACTGATGCAACTTTATCCAGTTTTTGTCAAGTTACCACACAGTCTTTTGAAAAGTATGAACCAAAAAACACAAGCCGCAAGGAACAGATGAGCGAAAGAGACAGGCCACTATATTAGAGCTGAAGATGGCTGGGAAGATTGCTGGAACTATCACTGCCATCCAGCCACTGCTCAAATATATAGCCAAAGCCTGGAGAGAGCTGGAGCCCCAGTTAAAAGGTCATCATCAACTGCTCGCAGATATGGTCCTCCATATCACCACAGATTCCAAGGCTTCTGACAGCTATCCTGCGGATATTAGTCAACAGTTTCCGTCTCTGAAAAGTCTGACAGTCATCCACGCTGAAACCTCTATCGAAGAAACATCTCTTGTATACGTTCGGGTGAGACGTTTTCTCGGGCCTCACCTGCAAAAACTGAACGTCAGCTTCCAAGCATGGTGTCTCCAGCGCCTTCTACCTATCAATTGAGCTTCGGCAACCTTTCGTCAGATAATGCTGGCGCTCATGTGTAGTCCCCTCAACATTCTAGGCGCTCGATCTTACCTTTGGATGTCTCCAGTAAAGAAACTCGTGTCTTGAATGTCGACCGTGTGCTAGAGTTGTGTCAAACTCAAGCAGAAACCCGCCTTGCGAGATGCACGACTGAAACGTCTAGTTCGCAAGACAGGCTATCCACTCGATCAAGTTACTGCAGGAGAAGTATAATCGCTTGAGAAAAACACTCAATAGTACCTGGACAGTCAGCATACTGCCTTGGGGCATATACCGAACGGCATCACCGAGTTCCAGGCATTCAGCGACGAATGCAAGGTTCTGATGATCTCTCTGCTGCCAAGAAGAGACACGACTAGACTGACCGGTGCTCAGGAGAAGGACACGGGAGATTTTGCTACAAAGACACACGATCGATGGGAAGCCGGCGGAAAACCATGTCTGAAAACAACTGGCCAAAGATGTGAATACTCTACAATGAAAATCCCTCATCTGGACAGTTTCATTACGCGCTGGCATAAGATGAACGAGGCTGTTCATCCAACGACACAACCTTTGAAAGTTCAGAGTCCGAAGCAACCAGCACCAGCGATGTTAAATCTCGCAGTAGCGACCCCGAGAACAGCAGATATTGAAGAAGCTCAGAGTTCAGATACGGGGCACCGGTATGGGAAGATCTGGTTGGGACTTGCTGTAATAAGTAACTCACTACCATTGCTGTCCCGGTTTATATACACGCAGTGGAGTGGTACACCAATCACTGGAGCCCTCCCGAAGACTCCAAAGTATGTGGAAAGTCGATATACTGGTTTAAGCACATACCGGACGGCATGTTCGTGTAGCAAGCACTCGACGAAGGAGCTGATGAGTTGCCAATCTGGTATAAGCGTCGAAGATATGATATCTCCACGCATCGATCCATGTGTTCAATAGCTAAGCACATCAGACAAGCATATCCAGGCGAAAGGATCCTCGTCTTCTCCAAGTTTCTCAAGTTCCATGACCTCGTTGATAAGGTCTTCAGCTCCAGTGCCTGCGAAAAGCAGTGCAGCCTGTACAGATTCGATGGCACTGTCCCTGACGCCGTCCGCACTACTCGCATCCGAGACTTTACTGTGTGCAAGGGCACCGCCGTGATGCTCATCACGGCCGGCTCCGGTGGTGCCGGACTCAAATTAACAGCTGCGTCTCATGTCATTCTCTGTGAGCCTTGGTGGAGAGATTCAGATGAGCAACAAGCCATCGGTCGAGCATATCGATTGGGTCAAAAGCTCCCCGTCCATCGCAACCCATCTCCCACGAATACCCCTCTATTTCGACCACCACATGTCGTCTCTGTATCTCCCGTTCTCTCTTTTCTTGCCTCAGACACAATCTTGTAGTCCTCTGATACCAACCACATGATCTAACACAAGAATCCTAGTCAGAACGAGTTCAACGTCTCTGCAAGATGGCATCCCCAAACCCCTCAGCCGCTTCAGGCGATGTTCCACACAACCTTACCAGCAACCGTCCACAAGCAAAACTATCCGAGATATCAGAAGGAGAGACCGCTCAGGAAGTCGTTTGTAAAGAGAACCCTTATATCTTTCCAAGCGGGGTCCCAGGGTTCGGAAACAGCATCTTAGGCCATGTCTAGAAAGTCCACGTTGTCGACACCTGTGGTACTGACCAGACTCGGTGCAAAAGGCAACAACCAGTGATAGTATCCGGGACGGGCTTTGTCGTACCGATCAAGAGAAGCCAGCTCTCCTCTGATCACCTCACACCTCACAGGCACTCTTCTCGTCATATCCTTTCGTCGCTCAGAAGCACCTTCAAACCTCGACGCTCGGAAGTCGGAAGGACTCTAGCCTTGGGAGAAAGTTTCAAAGACCGGAAAGAAGATCAAGAAGGGCAGAGGACCCAAGGCTCACTCTCGTGACGAGTCGGAGGAAAATGTTGGCAGTAAGGAGGTGTCAAGCAGCAGCAGCGACACTGTTGGCAATGGTCGAGTCTAGGCTCCCACGACATCTACCCTTCCATCTTCGTGCTCGTTTTCCAGCACAAGCTCAACAGCTCATGACGGACGCTGATGCGGTTAGAGTCGCTAATAGCACATCTCGTTGATGGTGGAAAACGATGAGATATCCGATCAGGAGTTACAATTTACACAGTGGAGCGTTCTCTTTGATTTCTGGATAATCTTCGAAGAAATTTTGGAACAGATGATCCATCTTGATCTTGGAAATGTCTGCTACCAAGCCCGTCGTTATCGAAAGAGACAACGACATGCCACACGATGATAGTCTTATCCCACTCAATGAACTAATGACCGACAAGTCCCACTAGTGAAGACGCACAAATGCAGATTGAGGGCCCATGAAGAATGACGATGCAGATTATAGGGTCATTGAGATGAAACAACTTCAAGAGATTGATGGCCGTGGAGGTGTCACTCAGAAGCACCTTTCAAACATCTCATATAAAACGAGTTACAGCCTAGCCAGAAAAGTACTGTTCGACAGTGTTTCAGTCGCCGCCTCTTCTACTCGGCTTCCTAACACCCTCTGCCTTCTTACCTACCACACTCCATCAAGGTGTCAGGGTCTCCTGTAACTTCTCACCATAACCATCAGTTCAAGGACTGACGCCAACTGCTACAGCTTCATCTTGCCTCACTTTCTGAGACCTAAAGATGGAGCAAAGGTACCAACACTGTCGTCAGCGATACATCATCCCCAACAACAGAGATTGAGATTAGGATGAAGAGAATTTAGAACATGTCGAAAGCCACAGAGAGTGAAATAGGCCGAACTCATCCTCGAATACCAGCTACTTGCTAAAACCATGTTCAATATCGAGCAAGAAACTTTCGACACTCGCACTCAGATGGGCCAGCTCTGGCATGCAAGAGTGATCAACCCCAAGCTCGAAGTTACAGATCAGGCAAGGTCGAGCTTCGT
Organism: Aureobasidium sp. EXF-12298; assembly: GCA_024195555.1. NCBI lineage: Eukaryota > Fungi > Ascomycota > Dothideomycetes > Dothideales > Saccotheciaceae > Aureobasidium > Aureobasidium sp. EXF-12298. The sequence continues at coordinate 18,366 of SWBJ01000523.1, forward strand.
CCTGCAACAGGTTCAGCAGGCCATGAACTCAGAGAATACCACAGACGCTGGAAAGGGCAGAAGATGAAGAGGCTGCGTTGTGAGAGAGAGTTTGCAAACAATATCGCGTTTTTCATTAGGCTCTCTGGCTGGGAAATCGTGCCACTTTTCGACGAATTCAAGGAGGCTTTCAATGGTTTCCTGAGTTGTTGTGCATTTCCATAATGTTGTTGTTACGATAGTACATTTATATGGAAGAAGAGTCTGCTTGGTGTTTCTCCTAAGAAAGTGCGAGACAATGTGAAGCGAGACAATGTAACCTATAAAAAGGCACGATGCCTTTAGAGATGTGGGTGTGTCTAGTGAGCTGAAAATAGTTGTTGATACCTTTGTGCACTTCCATAGCTCACACTTTGCCCTGTACTCTGTTAGGAGAGGTAGTCGAAAGCGAGGGCTGGGGAATCATCGGAAGTCGAACCAGATATACCACCTCCTCAACATCAACCACTACTGATGAGATTGGTTTATCGATGAATAGTATGCAGCTAAATGTAGTAAGGGATACAAAAGAAAAGGATCAGGTTTACTTGTCTAAAGTAAGGGTACATAATGCCGTTGAAACCATTCCAACGGAAAGAAATTGATATAGAAACGCCACATATTTACACCACAAAACACTCCTCGCTCTCTGCATCGTGAATACTCTCTTTTAGAAGGTTACTAGCGGTCAACTTCACCGAAAACTAGATCCTGGAAGGCGCCGGGGCGCCGTGGTTAGCATGGTGTTTGATAATGTAGATATGTGACTCGACTTACCATAGTACCGATGATGGCGACAGCATCAGCCAACAAGTGACCTCTCGAAATCTGGTCGAAGCATCCCAAGTGAGCGAATCCGGGAGCACGGATCTTGCATCTGTAAGGTCTCTCGGAACCGTCCGAGACGACGAAGACACCCATCTCACCCTTGGGGGCCTCGATGGCGGAGTAGGTCTCACCAGGGGGAACAGTGTAACCCTTGCTGTAGAGCAAGAAGTGGTGAATAAGAGCCTCCATGTTCTCCTTCATGGCAGCACGAGGAGGAGGGGCGATCTTGTAGTCCTCGACCTTGATGGGTCCAGGGGTGATCTTGTTCAGGCACTGGAAGATGATGCGCAGCGACTGGCGGAACTCCTCCATACGGCAGAGGTAACGGTCGTAGCAGTCACCGTTGACACCAACGGGCACGTCGAACTCAACCTGGTCGTAGGCATCGTAAGGCTGGGACTTACGGACATCCCATGGCACACCAGAGCCACGGAGCATGACACCAGTGAAAGAGTAGTTGAGAGCATCAGCAGCGGAAACAACACCGACACCCTGGGTACGACCCTTCCAGATACGGTTGTCGGTCAAAAGCTCCTCAGTCTCGTCAATGCGGTCACCGAACTGGGTGGCCCATTGGTAAATATCATCGAGAATACCAACGGGAAGATCCTGAGAGACACCACCGGGACGGACGTAAGCAGCGTGGAGACGGGCACCAGATACACGCTCGTAGAACTCCTGTGGCAAGTTGTGAGTAAATGTACCGTGTCAGACTAAAGATTAGGACGTACCATAAGCTTCTCACGCTCCTCGAAACCCCACAAGAAGGGAGTGAGAGCACCAACATCCATGGCGTGGGAAAGAATAGACATAAGGTGGTTCAAGATGCGGGTGATTTCACCGAACATGGTACGGATCCACTTGGCACGCTCGGGAACCTCGATGTTGAGCAGCTTCTCAACAGCCAGAGAGAAACATTGCTCGTTGGTCATCATGGAAACGTAGTCCAGACGATCAAAGTAGGGCAGGGCCTGGAGGTATGTCTTGTACTCGATCAACTTCTCGGTACCACGGTGCAACAGACCGACGTGAGGGTCTGCGCGGACAATCTCTTCACCATTGAGCTCGAGAATCAAACGCAAGACACCGTGGGCAGCGGGATGCTGGGGACCGAAGTTGACAGTGTAGTGGCGGATCTTGCGTTGGTTCGGGTCCTCGTCGGCATCATTGGCCAGGTTGAGGTTCGAGTTGTCGGCATTTTGCGAGCCAGGAACGAAGTTGGGGTCGACGGGGATGAGGCGAGTAGCATTGGGGTTGTCGACGGGGGCGGCGAAGTGACGGGGAAGAGAGGTCGACAGCGAGCGGAAGGTGGTCGAGGGGCGAGGCAGGGCCGGGCGCTGATACAGTCGCCTGGATGCGATACGAGCAAATGAAGCGGACATTGTGGCTCGTAGAGAGAGGCGGACGGGGAGTGGAGAGGATTGAGGGCGGACGCGAAGGGTTCAGGCGTGTGCTCGTCGACTCTTAGAGCTGCGGGCAATCAACGACGCATCGACAGACTTTCCTTTGGTCATCACTGCTCCGCTCCACCCCGCCGGTGCCAGCCACTCCGCTCCGCTGCTTTCTTCCTTGGCAGACTTTCGCCGGGCCGAGCTTCCAGAATTTCTTTGAGCTTGACTGACGCTGCTGTTGGAGAAAAAGTTCGAGTCACCCAGACATGTCGGCCAGAACATACAAGCAGCCCTCGCAAGAGGAAGTCGAGAAACGAAGAGTACGCGATTCACACAACATGTTCTACCAGCGACTAACTTCTCTATAGCTCGTTGGCATCAACCCCGAGACCGTCTCGAATGTCGTCTCTACCGATTTTCCTGGCCACTACCCTGGCGAGGACCACTCGTGGAACCTCGACACTTTCAAACAGGTACGCCTTGCCTATCCCGAGTCCGATCGCATCCCTCCCTGACCATCCTCAAGAAACTCCATGTAAACTTCCACAAGAATGACCAGTACGACTCGGTCTTCTCGCTCGTCGGCATCGACGCCTCTGTCGCAAACGCATACCGCCGTATCATGCTGTCCGAGATCCCTACTCTGGCCATAGAAGACGTCTTCGTCTACGACAACACTTCCATCATCCAGGACGAGGTTCTCTGTCACCGTATCGGTCTCATTCCCTTCACTGGCTCCCGTGAAGGTCTCCGCTGGATGCAATGGTTCAAGAAGGGCCCTCCCAAGGACGATCCCGCTCAACAGCACATCTTCCAGCAGTCCGGCGAAGTCATCGACCCCAACGCTTCCGTTCCTCGCGACAACAACACCATCGTCCTCGAGCTCAACGTCACTTGCGAATGGCGTCAAGAAGGCAAGGAACTCGCAAGAAATGGAGAGCGCGACCCCAACAAGCTGTACATCAACAGCTCCGTCTACGCACATCAATTCCAATTCCACCCTCAAGGCCAGCAATCCGAGTACTTCACCGGCGACGATGTCATTCGCCCCGTCAACCCCGACATCCTGATCGCAAAACTGAGACCCGGACAAACTATCCACCTGCAATGCCACTGCATCAAAGGCATTGGAGCCGACCACGCCAAGTTCTCTCCTGTCGCCACTGCTTCGTACCGTCTCCTACCATCAATCAACATCAAGGAGCCCATTCTCGGTGCAGACGCAAAGAAGTTCGCTCGCTGCTTCCCCCGCGGTGTCATCGCATTGGAAGACGACGCCGCAATAGGTGAAAAGAAGGCTGTTGTTGCAAACCCAATGAAGGATACCGTTTCACGAGAGTGCCTCCGCCACGACGAGTTCAAAGACAAGGTCCAACTCGGCCGTATCCGCGACCACTTCATCTTCAGTGTCGAAAGCACTGGTCAGATCGACAGTGACGAGGTTTTCCTGGAATCTGTCCGCGCACTCAAGATCAAGTGTGAGCGCTTCAAGAGAAACCTGAACGACTTGATGAGGTAGTCAGACTGCCAGCTTGAGGAATGGGCGTTCATGGATCTGTAAAAAGAATGGGTTGGGTGTTTATTTTGCCGGGGTTTCGCGCGCATAGCATTGGCGTTTGAGTGATGTATATTCACACTGTCTCAAGATATCCTTGGGTGGAAAAAAGGTTTAGAATGATTTCTGATCATCAAGTTGATTTGTTGCTCACTGCTTCTCATGGTCTGAATGTTGCAAATGTGAATTTTGTACTTCAATGGTTGCGATCTATGGAGTACTGAGAGCATTTTGTCGGGCCGAGAACATGTTTCTGTGACGACCCTGTCACCTTTTATCAGATCTCGATATACCACAAATATCAGAGCATGATCAAGTATTAGGCCATTGGAAACTCTGGGTAAGGCATATGATTATCTGCTAAACGACCCTGTCGATCATATGAGTCACCATTGGTGTGGTTGCCATGAGAAAGAGGGAGAGTGATATTTTGGACTGAGAATCATTGGTTGTCACCCACGATCGGTGTTGTCAAGACGGGTAGACAACCCTTGTCAAGGCAGCCTCTTTCCATGATATAATCTCATTCACGTCATTTGCTCTATAGGCTGTATAGATAACTTGTGCTATAACCAGCAATTGTGATGGCGCAACCCCTCCATATCACGGCTGCGGGTTGGAGGCTGAGAGATAGATATGCATGACATCCGACCGTTGCGCCGGCCGCAGGGTATGATAACAATAGGACGAGAATTGCGACGATGAGAAACAGTATCAGATGTCAATATATCGGCGTGAATTCTGTCTCATAATACAACAGACGGTTCTACGTCGTCTCTAGCGATCGCTTTTTGTCTCATCAGGCAGCTGCGGAGGAGATTGAAAGTGGTCTTTTCTTCGGATCAGGTCTTTCTTTTGTCCTCGGCCAAAGCGTCCCCAGACAACGACGCTAGGGCTGCGCGTGCATCTTGCAGTAAACACCGCACACAAACAACTGCAACCTGATCTCATCCCCGACACCACCCAGCGACCCCTCAGCGACACCCGACGACCGACACCAGGACACCCCGAGACAGCGCCGCGACTCTTGACATATCATTCTTACACCGCCCCTTACCAATTCAACGACATCTTCACTGCTGCCCCGCCTCCCAACGAGCCTGGTTGCGCAAAGTCTCAACATAGCGCAATTGTTGCCTGCCTCAACACCGGACACCTGGACATGACATCTTGATCTGTCCTCAAATACAAGCGCAAACGATATGAGCAACCCACCGTCATCACCCTTCCGCCATGGCACCACGGTTGACCAAGAACTCGCTTATTACAAGGCACAATACGAACAACTGGAAGTCGAGTTACAGGAGTTCCAGCAATCTAGTAGAGAGCTTGAGGCCGAGCTTGAGAAAGATGTCGAAGCATCCGAGAAGAGAGAGCGAAAGTTGAAAGAGCGCGTCGAGAGTCTAGGCTTCGAGGTCGATGAATGGAAGGTGCGATCGCCGGTTTTGAGCCCTTGACGTATACCTTTGCTGACTGGCTGGTGCAGACCAAATACAAACAATCAAAGGCCGAGGCGAATGCGGCGCAGACCAAACTGCAGAAAGAAATCACAACCATGCGCGAGACCACCCGAACGCTACAGCTGAAACTTAGAGATATCGAAGTGGATAATGACGACTACGAGCGCCAGGCTCGCAACACAACATCATCGCTGGAGGAACTCGAATCGAAATACAATGTCGCAATTGAGAGAGGCGTTCTGATGGAAGAGGAGATGCGCGCTGGCGAACAGGAGCGAGAAGACTTGCGCATCCAGACACAACGGCTCCGCGACGAGTTGTCGGACCTTCGCATCGAGGCAGACATCACTCGCGAGAAACTACGCCTGTCCGAATCAGGATCCCGCCGGTACCGCGATCTCACGCCCGTACGACGCCCGTCTGCATTGCACGCCCGCTCGCCCACTTCATCGCGCACTGCTGCTTCATCGCCCACCGTCTCCACCCCTCCGCCTGTCAGATCTACCATATCCACACTTTCAGACACCCCCACACCACCATCCCCGCCTCTTTCCGATGCGTCTGGCAATCCCATGTCCAGGATGCTTCCCCCACCGAAGAAGAATCCACTCGTACCAGAGCCAACTTCGACTCCTCGCGCCAGTCTCAACGCAAACACCTCAAGACCTGCGCGTCACTCCCGCGGTCCATCAGCCTATGCGACTACCACAACTCCTTCAACGAAACGACGCACTACCCTCCAATCACGACCTAGCGTCGGCTCAGAAGGTGTCCCAAGGTCGGGTTCGTTGTATCAGATTAAGGGCTTGATTGGCAGAATGCAAAAGATCGAAGAGAGAGTACAATCAGTACGTTCAAAGCTACCACCCCCGAACGCAAACACTCCAAGAGCAGCGAACACACCAAAGGGATCACCAAGGATCGGCGCGCTTGCTGGCGGCTCATTCATGGCCAATAGCGTCACTGTTAGAAACAGGAACAAGCACACAAGCAACAGCACGAGCTCATCCACAAGGCAAGAGGATAGCCATCTACCGCCTCCCACACCAAGGTCGACGAGCGCAAGTACACACGTCAAGCACCTGTCGTTTGGAGGTCAACGACCACATCCATTGGAAAGAGCAAGTACATCTATCGCATCAATGTCCACAGCCACTAGAGAGTCTAGCCGCCCAAGCAGCCGGGCCAACAACGTGGGGGAGACAGGATCGTTCGCTCGACCGCCCTCACGCTCGGGCAATGCGCCATATGGTCAATCACAAAGCTCGGTCCTCCCTTCAAGGCCTCGCACTTCGATGGGAGGAACATTCGCCTCCTCACAGCGCAATCGTGTGCATCGACAGTCTAATAGCGTGTCCGAGATGAGAGAGAGCGAAGAAGTAACCACTCCCACGATCAAGAGGACAGTAGTGACAACGACCGGTGGAAGCGGAATCCCAACACCTGGATTGAAACGGCAAAGCGGAACAGGCTTCGGGAACAGCGTTTCTGGCCGCCGGTCAAGCCTTGCGCCAAGTCATCAATCGCAACAATCGTATGATGGTGCGTCAGACAAGTCATCTCGCAAGTTGAGCGACCTGGGAGAAACATTCTAGTCATGATTACGACGTTAATTCTTTATGTTGCACGCACGGCGTTGGCAGGTGTCAGAGGAGGCTGGATATTTTATTTCTGTACATGTCGCGGGCATACTGTCGATACGGTGGTTGCATTCCGAATTAGAAACTTGCACGAATTTATGCACCCTTTCCACACTTCTTCATTTGGCAGTGGTGGGAAATTCTCCGAAACATGCGTTCCCGAGATATCATTTACCGTCCATTCGTGATCGTAGAGTTAAAGCTCCGAAGTCTGCCAAGCCTGATGGTCGTGGGACAGCATCCAGACAGCCAGCAGCCACGGTACCACAAACGGCAGTGCCGATCCAAAGACGAGTAGTTTATCAGTATCATAGACAGGAGGCTGGGCCGGGAGTAGAACATGGCAAATGGCTCGTCTTCAAAGACAAGAAGTAGACGACAGAATACTCGACTCAGACATCTTTCATGGAATGTTCGGCTCTCCACGAGGGATTCTCGGACCCCGATAAGCGTCGGTCGGGAAAGGGACTGAGATCAAGCCAAAATTCTCCGTACCTTGCGGTAAATTGGTGCTAAATTTAATGACCCGCACACTATGTAGGACGCTACTGTGAGCTTGTAGTCGGGGCTTATGTGAACATGCTACTATCATATTTGAAGCAAAGAATGTCTGAAATCGTGTCAGGCTTGAACGAAGGATGGGGTTGGGAAACGTCTGCATACTGTGATGGCCAGAGATAACAGAACAGGTCGTACGTGCCTTTTCCATTGGGATGCAGGCTATCTGCGTGTGTCCGTTGAGTTCTCGATAGGTCAGCTGAGGATCAACAATGTTGTCCCCAGGCATGCAGTCCGAGACCTCAACACATGCACCGTCTGCGTGTCATCAATGAATACCTCTTTTGAGAGCAAGAGGCGTGCGGGCGGCCCCGTACTCTTGAGTTACCGGGAGCAAGCATGGATGATGGAGCTCCGGACAAAGATGGTGAGCTAGCGCTTGTTGGCACAGCTCAACTGGCCGCCCCCTCGTGCCGAAGGCGTAGCATAGATAGGTGGTGAGGGTAGCACACCATGTACAAGTAAAGAAGCACTCGCTCTGTCTCATTGAACGACCTCTCGAACCCCCTCCTTTCCCTCTCTCCGTCGCCTTCTCGTCGCTGGTCGAATTACCGTGGAACCAATTTCCCAGCAGCTCCGAACTAGCCTCTTTTCAGTTCTATGAAGGACGCATAGACTCGGACAATTGCTAATACCACGCCCCAACACTCGCTCCACGCACCAACGCCGACGAGGTATTTGAAGACCGGGACGCCGCTGATCCCAATCCACGCGACCAGTTTCTTCTTTTTTGATCCTTTTGTTTCTTGATACCCAAACGGTCCCTTGTTCGGAGTGCTTTGCTCAGAACAACTGGCCTCCGAGTCCCGAGCAGCTCAGTACCGGGCCGGCATTAGCTTCTTCTTTCTCCGCACTCTCGGCCCTCTTTTCAAAGTTCCCAGTTCAGATCCGTGAATGGGCCTTCTAACCACAAATATGGCGGACGCAGTGGGAGGAGCGTCGACGGTAAATGGCAACATGAACGGTCAATCAAGTTCCTACGCCTCCAAGTTCAACTTGGCACCACACTTCATTGGCGGCAATGAGCTTAGCCAGGCTGCTCCTTCATCAGTTAAGGATTTTGTCGCCGCAAACGACGGACACACAGTCATCACCAATGTAAGTGACAGACTCCTGCAGGAGCCTCCAGGGGCCTCCAGAGCCCTTCAGAGGCCTCCAATGCAAGCTCCAACACATGCTGACGAGCTGTCTGTAGGTCCTGATTGCAAACAACGGTATCGCCGCCGTCAAGGAGATCAGATCCGTCCGAAGATGGGCGTACGAGACCTTTGGCGACGAGCGCGCCATTCAATTCACCGTCATGGCCACCCCTGAGGATTTGGCTGCCAACGCCGACTACATCAGAATGGCAGACAAGTACGTCGAGGTATGTAACACCCCAAGACTCGAGGATTCGGACCTACGGAGTGGCGGGCTGACATGGGTTCACAGGTGCCTGGCGGTACCAACAACAACAACTACGCCAACGTCGAGCTCATCGTTGATGTTGCTGAGCGTATGGGCGTTCACGCCGTCTGGGCTGGATGGTGAGTCTCGCTGTAGCAATTTTCACCTCTTCGAGCCAAAGCTGACACACGACCAGGGGTCACGCCTCAGAAAACCCCAAGCTGCCCGAGTCCCTCGCCGCATCACCAAACAAGATCGTCTTCATCGGTCCTCCTGGCTCTGCCATGAGATCGCTCGGTGACAAGATTTCCTCGACCATTGTCGCACAACACGCCCGTGTACCCTGTATCCCGTGG
>SWBJ01000524.1:0-27420 GCA_024195555.1 Aureobasidium sp. EXF-12298
GATTGCCAAAGGAACTTGATTTTTTAGACTACTGGCGCACGGCATGGTTATATACACAATCCGCCAAGAAGAGCCTTGGCTCCGGCATCGCAATAACATGCCGTTTTGGAGTCCAACGGCTTTTTTTTCGTGTTCGACAAGATTAGCCAGGTAACAGATGTGTAAAAACATCGAACGTCATATATTGTAGTCATTTACTCGATGGTATCTACGGTATATCACGTATGTTCATTTCAAGACTGAATGGTGGAGACGGAAACAACAATTTCAAATTCATGGGTTCGAACAGATATCAAAATCTCCCCGTGTGCGAAAGATAGTCACAATGTAGCTATAGAAATGCACAATGATGTTGTAAAAAATGTGGTTTCCAAAGAGAGAACCCCATTGAAGGTTATCTCAGTGGCCAAGCTCATCTTCGAGTTGTGACTGTGCATTTCGATAGCATATAACACCTTATATCTCGGGATGGAGAAGGCGTCGATTGCAAGATTGTGACTATCTTTAGCACACCGGGAGGAAGGAAACACAGATAATGTGTATGAAGTCCTCCTATTAAATCAATTTGACAATCTGCTCGGCAATAACTTCATGCATTCTAAAAGTCGGATGCAAAGAATTCAACCACAAATACTTGTCCACCGAGACTCCACAAGCAGGATCAAAAGAAGTTGGCGTGGAAGTTCCATTCTCATATGCAGTGCAATAGGTCGTCGTGTTTCGATACGGACAGGTCTGCGGGTAAGCGCAGGGATGATCGATAACGCGGGAAAAGACTTTGTTGATGTCAAAGACGAAGGATGTAGCGTCTTTGTACTTCCAAGTCAGAGAGTTCGAGAGCGAGACGAGGCGGTTGTTCCAGTCTGCTATATCTGCTGCTTCGATGGATTGAGCGGAGGGGCCAGCTACTTGGGTCAATGGCGAGCGGTCCACGGGAGGCACATTCAAGAAGAGGAAATTGCGGGCGCCACTAAGGTAGATTTTGTCCACAAGACCTGAGAGCTCGCTGAATACCGTAGGTAGCAGAGTTGCGTTTTGCGAGGCGTAGCTGTTGCCTATATCGTTGATGCCGATAAATATGGCGAAGAGAGTGTCGTCAGAGCTCCATGGGACGGGAGAGAAGTGAGAGGCGTAGATGGGCAGATACTCGGATTCGACTTGTTCTTTTACAGAAAATACAGTGGGCGAATAGGGTGCCACAAGAGTGGAATCGACGGTTGCACCACCGTATGCCAGATTGACAGTTTCGACGAATGACTTGTTGTATGTTGTAGTCAAATAGTCGATCCAGTTGGGCCCATTGGAAGACGTGTGTCCTCTACAATTTGCTTCAGTACACTTTATACAGCGCTTCTTTCAAGGGTGCGCTTACGGATATGTAGGATTACCTAGGGGATTACCAGGCCCTGGCTGCGAAAGAGAGACGTTGAACGCAGTTGTCGTGTACGAGTCACCACTTGAAGGATGGTTAGTCGACAAGCAGGACTAGTGCTACAATATCTCACAAGGCGAAAATGTGCTTGATTTGTGCCCAGCCAGGGTAGTGTGTCTTTTTTGGCTGGTTATTTGATAGAGCATGGGATACATTCGATAAACCCGATGCTGCAATGACAATCGCGAGAGGTGATTTCCAGACCATGGCTGCTTTTGGTGCGTGATGAAAAAGGTCAAAAATCAGAATGACAGAGCGAGGAAGGCAGGGTGAATTATATACTCCTTGCTAGCCGCGGCAGTTGGACGTGTCGGCCGTAGATGCATCTGCCAGACTTTGGACTTCATCCGCATCAAGTGCGGAGGATCAAGAGAATCAAGAGGAGCAGGAGCCATCTTCTCCGTGCTGTATGCAGTATAGGTCATGACGAACGGAAGAATTAGTCCATCTTCCGCTTGTTTCGTACTTGGTCCAAGCCGATGGTGGGTGAAGCTTGACTTGTGACGGTGCACCCCGCACCGCCGATCAATGCAATTGGACTCTGCCATATCCTAGTGCCAATGCGACGTGTACTATCCGTTTCGTTCCAAAGGTCTTCCGATACCCACATCCAGGCTGCTGATGATGCTTCGTGCCTCGTGACTGCATGTTTATTATATACCGACTATGCGGCGCATCTTGTCCAAGGGTTTCGCGGCCTGCGCACAAGTCGAGAGTTCCAGACTCAATCAACCAAAAATCCCATCTCTTCGTCGACGACGCCAGCAAGGCCTTTTGTGTGTCGGTGTGTACCTGAGTTGATGGGAGGCCACGCTTTCTGTCGGAGTCGTAGCTTCTCGGCGTCCAGCAACGCTTGCGGTAGGTCCCTAGGTGAGCGTCAGCATCCAGTACATAGTGTAGATAGGCGATGGACTCACTCCAGCTTGCCGTGGACAACGTACTCCTGCTCGGCAAGGGCGTCTGCAAGCTCGACCTGGTGGTTGTCCAACAGCTCGGAATTTGGTACAACGACGAGCGGCACGTCGACACGCAGAGCATGGAGAATGGTTCCTGAGCCGGCATGGCTGACGACAAGGCCTTCTATACCACCGTCGTCTCCACCTGTCTTTGCCAGCTTCATGTATTGTCCAAGACCGCTCGTGTCCAGTCCGAATCCAGATACATTGATAGCAGTATGTTGGCTGTTGTTGGCGTCTATGTCTTGTACCAGCGATTGGAACAAGCTATCGCCGTCGGCGCCATACTGTACAATCAAGTCTGTGTAGTGGTTTTGTTGAAGCGAGTGGCAGAAGGACGACGAGAGGGTGGCGCGGATGAGGGCCGAGAAGGAAGCAGTGGCGCCAATTGTCACGAAGCAAACCTTGCGGGGTCGAGTCGAAGGCGCGTCCGACATGGACATGGTTGGGGATGTTGGTGGTAGATGAAGCATCTGGACGAGACCGAGCTGGAACAGCAGCAACGGCAATATGGCCTAAACTCCGCTACGAGAGAGCTCCCTCACGTGTTGGTCGGCTCAGCTTGCCGACGGGATTTGTCAAGCAAGTATTGACGGTCTGGGCGTTGTTTCGCTATCGACTGATGAACTTGGATCCTGTTGCCAAAACCATACAACGAGAAACCTCGACCCTCTCAATACGTACAGGTTCCACGTGGATTCACTATCACGCGAGTGCCGATCAATCATGTCTGAGGCGGTACATTCTAGCCGTACAAAGAATTGACACCTCAGTCTCCTCGGACCTTTGCGGCTCTGTGTGAGCCCTGACAATCCCTCGGACGTTCCTGCTTGACATGGACGGTCGCGTGCCTGTGTACCTACCCCTCGCTTGCAGTACACAACCCACTGGTCAACACCTACCGTTCTATGCTATAATCACACCAGCCATTCCAGGCCTGCCAAGTGCTTGCAGATCCATGCTTCTCGACCAAACATCTATTCGCTTACCTCCTGTCTCATCCCTGACCTTTGTTGGCCTGCGTTTTCTGTTTATTGGCCCACCATGAAGGATGCTTCTCGAAGCTGTACTAACAGCGACGCGAGCCTAAACACAATAATCCCAATGCTTACACATTCACATTGCGATAAAGTATGACTTTTGACAAAACTCGATTACTGGCTCCAACGGCCCCTCTATACGAGATAGCATTGCAGCACACTGAGCTTGTAGCAGATTGGCATTGCCATCCGCAGCCACTCCACTAACTTTACCTCTGTTTCGCTGCCGTGCAATCTTGCCTCAGCCCTCAATGAGCGGTTACTAAGGGAACTTGTTGCAACGGCTGATTTTCACAACGGTCAGACATACCCGTCGCATGGCCAAAGGCGAGTGCCGTCGAGTCGATCGCTTTATCCAGACCGCCATTGACGCTCGACTTGCTTTGCCTGCAAACGGTCCGTTGACTGCACTCAGGACGGTTTTCACAGAATTCCGTGTCAACGGCTATAGCAACGGTGTCAAGGTCTGCCCCCAGCACCAAACCTTCGGGACCTGCACTGGCACTTGCGGCTGCCCTTGCCATACTACAGCCCAGCCTTATGCAAAACACGTCTGATGGATCCTGCAACATATACTCCAACAATTGATGTCAACGGCCCGTTTTGGATCCTCAGCTTTCCAGAAGACCAATTACCAGACAGAGATCGTGTAGGCCTGCACTCTTCGGCTTCTTGCCGATGGCCTGGCTGAAGCGTTTTCGCATTCGTGTACCAGAACAGCATGGCTGGCCCTGCACGGTCGTGGTTCTCTTCCCTTTACGGTAGCCATGTGGTGAAGCGGTTAGGCTTGTAGGTCAAAGACTTCTGGAGCCCCAATTGTTTGGAGAAATCGCACGCGATGCAATAGTGCAGCGGTTGTCACCGGAGCAGAAGCCTATCTCAATTTTTTGTCGTGCTGGAACCAGAAAGACCTCGTCGACTACAGATATAAAGCCCATCGAACCACCACCCATCAACCAAATCATCAGCTCGATCAATCTACTCTTCTACAGCCTAATCAACTAATCAGCTCGGCTCTCTTTCGTTCTTATACATTCTTATACATCCCTTCGCTTCGACCACCACTTCAACAACACTCCTACTTCAGCAACCATGCACTTCTCTACCTTCCTCCCCGTTATGGCCTTCGGTGCCGCCCTTGTCCAGGCCATCCCTGCTGACGATCTCGTCGCCAGAGGTGCTGTCTGCGTTGATAGCGACATTGCTCGTGTTCGCGCTGCTGAGAGCGCCCCTTACACCTTCTGTAACAACTGGATCAACGCTGCCACCCACTCTTCCTCGCCCGTCTCCGGCTTGACCATGAAGCGTGTCTCGGCTGCTTGCCAGTGTATCGTCTCTGAGGCCAAGAAAGCTGCTGCTTCCTCTTCCAAGGCATCGTACCTCTCGGTTGCCTCCAAGTCCAAGGCTTCGGCTGCTTCTGTCCTCTCTGCCTCCAGAGCCTCCGTCTCCAAGTCCAAGGCTTCCGTTGCCTCAGTCTCCAAGGCTTCCCGTGTCTCGGTTGCCTCGGTCTCCAAGGCCTCTGCCATCGCTCGCGTCTCGCTCTCTCAAGCTTCCGTGGCTTCTGTCAAGTCTGTCGCTGCCTCCAAGTCCAAGGCTTCCGTCTCCGTCTCGCGCGCCTCTGTTGCCTCCGTCTCCAAGGCTTCTGCCGCTTCTCGCATCTCTGCTGCTCAGGCTTCCATCTCTTCTTCCAAGTCTCTCGCTGCCTCCATCTCCCGCGCCCAGGTCTCTGCCTCTCAGGCATCAGTCATCTCCGTCTCCAAGGCTTCCCGCTCTTCGGCCATGCTTGCTTCTCAGTCTAGCGCTCACATGGTCGCCTCTTCCCTGGCTTCCGTCTCCGCTGCCTCTGTTGCCTCTGCCAACTCTGTTGCTGCATCCATCTCCAGAGCCGATGCTTCTTCTGCCAGACTCGCTTCCGTCTCTGCCTCCAAGGCCTCGGTTGCTTCTGTTGCCGCTTCCGTCTCATCAGCATCTTCTGTTTCTGCTGCCTCCGCCGCCTCCGCCGCCAAGGTTTCCAGCGTTGCCTCTCGCTCCTCTGCCAATGCTGCTTCTTCTGCTTCTTCCATCTCTGCCGCCTCGGTCTCCCGCGCTTCGGTCTCTGCTGCTCGTGCCTCGGACGCCTCCGTTGCCAGCTCCATCTCATCCGTCTCCAAGGCCTCTGCCTCCTCGGCCATGTCTGTCGCTCGCGCCTCTTCCGCCTCTGTATCCCGTGCCTCCGTCTCTGCCTCGCTTGCCTCTGTCGCCTCTGCCTCTCGCGCATCGGCCTCTGCCTTTGCCACCGCCATTGTTCCCTTCAACGGCACCACCAACGCCAACCGCTTCCGTCACTAGAGAGTTTGCTTTGGCTTACCTTTTCATTTGTTACTTGCATATGCCACATGTGGTCTGGCATCTCTTTTCATTCTCCTGTCGTTTTCAAAACAGAACAACCAATCTGCTGGCACAGTCTGCGCTTTACTAATGTATAACCTTTTTTGGGAGCCCACATTATGATACATAAAAAAGTAGATAGTCTTCTCCTTTTCCTAATACATCTTTGAACGTTGCATCTGAATCTTCTATCTATCCCTCTTCCGCGTGTTACACACTACTCCTTCTTATGCTCGTTACTGGTTGCTTCTTCTGATCAGACCATGATACTCGCACCTTCCTGGTAGGATTGATGCATTTGGTGCTCCCTCATCCCTTCCCCGATCG
The DNA here is from genome assembly GCA_024195555.1 of Aureobasidium sp. EXF-12298. Taxonomy (NCBI): domain Eukaryota; kingdom Fungi; phylum Ascomycota; class Dothideomycetes; order Dothideales; family Saccotheciaceae; genus Aureobasidium; species Aureobasidium sp. EXF-12298. The sequence goes on from SWBJ01000524.1 coordinate 6,123, forward strand.
TGGCTTACACAAGACTGGCACGTGAGAGTCAAGAAATTAAAAGACACTATAGCAAAACTTGGCACAATCTTACATTCTTTCGTACAAAATAGTGTCATTCTGCGTAAAGAACACGCATTTAATTCATGAGTATGCTGTCTACACAACAAGGCCGCTAGCCTGTCTTATGCATCAGAAACAGTGACTTTGCGTACTCTCTGCACGAGAAACACGACAATGACAGCAAGAAGCAAAACAGCGTTGAAGGCTGCGAGCATGTAGAATGGCGCGCCTGTGCTTGTCTTGTCGAATAGCACACCGCCGAGTTTTGTGAGGAGTAGGATGCCTATACCGCCAGCTAGGGAGTACACGCCGGCGATTGTGCCTTTGAGTTTGCTTCTGTCGAGGGCAGGGGCAGGAGGTGCGGAAGCTTCGTTTACAGAAGGTAGTAGTGGGGCTGTTTCTGTTGGCTCTTCTGTAGAGGTAGCTGAGGTGGAGGGTTCCTGTGCTTCAGGTAGGGTACCAGGCTCCGTGGTTGCGGACGCAGAGGTTGTGGGTGTGGAGGCTTGTATACCCTTGGCTAGAATGCCTAGTGAGCAGACAATGGCTGAGATCTGACTGAAGCCGAGGAGGATGACGGCCAGGATTGCACCTTTGCCACCAGCGCTTCCACGGAATGGGTCAGGGTTATCAAGTAGGCCGAATGAAATACATCCAATGATGCCAGCGATGGCGCCAAGGCCTAGAGGGAAATATGCCAGCTGCTGACCCTTCCTGCTCATATAGCCATTGAACCAGCCGAACAGAGGTGCTGCCAGCAATGCAGTCAATTGCGAGAATCCTGTGAGCATTGATGCAAGCGTGTATGCGCGCTTGCAGCTGGATTTGATGTCCTCGCTTGGGTCGTTCGAGCAAAGGCCTTCACGAATGAAGTATGCATTCACGAAGAGTGGGATGAACAGTGATATACCAACCGAAGAAGCTCTTGCGACAAAGCCACCTAGATATCCCAGTGCGATTCGAGAGTCGGTGAAGCCAAGCACAACAGCAGCGCGGACAAGTTGATAGTATGATGGTGAAGGATGTAGACTGGTGGCTTCGTTGGTCTCATGTTCTTCAGTACTCCTTCCAGAGTAGAAAAGTTTGTTGAAGCCTTTGTCCTCTTCACCTGGTAGTCCTCGAAGAGTCAGAGCGACTAGTACGGCAACAACGATAGATACGCCTCCGACGACGTAAAAACTGTCCTTGACAGCATCTGCCTGGGCAACGCCTCTTCCAGAGAACTTGACAGGAAGTGGTAGAAAGATACCGACGGCTACCAGAGCGCCAATTCCGGTGAACATTCCCACATAACCAGCAAGCTGACTGAGATCCGACTTCTTTGGCGTGGTCGGGTCTGTGGCAAAGCGGCGTTTTTGCGACCTGCGTCTGAGATTGGGGGGCCTCTGTATATAGCGTGCAGGTGTAATGGTAACCTCGCTACTGATACTGAAAGCACCCGAGTGTCGAGCGCTGGAATCTGCCGGTGTAGCGAGACCTTCTCCATAAGGTTGGCTGACTTCCGAGGGTGTGGTCTGCTTTCTCTCGGCAGTCATGGTAGGTAGGATAGCGGTGACCATGGTCGAACAGGCGGCGCCTCCAATGCTGAATGCCATCCTACCAAGCAGCAGCTGTGGGTATACATTGTGACTCTGCACCAGTAGCATAAGACTGGCGCCAATGATCAGATACCCAATCACAGCCACATTTCTGACTCCTATTTTATCGCTCAACAGGCCCCAGAGCGGGCATGCGACCAAAGCGACAAGCTCGTCGGCGAAGCCTAGTGTTCCAACTACATCGCCGACACCATGCTTGCGACCGATGACGTCCGTGACAACAAACGAGATGGATGCATTCAAAAAGACTAGAAACGAGATGGAGAAGAGTGCCACTCCAAGCAAATAACTCGCAGCCTGGAGCTTTGTTGCGGTAATCTTGCGAACAATCATGATATGTAGATCTACAGCGAGTGTCGTTGCTTGGGAAGAACCATGTTGACGTTCATGATGACGACCCGGATGATGACGATGCTGATGCCTGGTCCGTGTTCTCCAAGATCATGATGCCCGGATTTGCAACGTCCACGTTTAGAACGTCTCCCGACTTCACGTCCTGCTTCAATGTGTGCTATCAAAATGCACAACAGTTTACGAATCAGAAGCGTGGCCACAGAAACAGTCCAGACCTAACATACTTCTGTGGACGTCACTCGATTCTGCACAATATCGTGCATTTTTATAGCTATACTGAAACAGACTTTGGCACAGGGAGAAGCACGTATTTTTAAATAGTTTGAGCACCATCAGAATTTCATTTCATCTAACCCGGTTGTTTTCCCCCTTTCCCTCCTACCCATGCTCCCCATTCACTTCGACTTGCGGCCCTTGAGGCCGAGCAGAGACTTCTAACCTCTGCCCGCCTTGGGCTTTGCAGATGCCGTTGGGGTGGGCGGACCCGGTGCCGAGAGGCGAGCCCAGAGCTCTGCCCGACTGGCGCTCCAGGTGCCCTCTGTCGAGAGAGAGGCATGATTGTCGTCAGGAGTGCGAATCTCCTCTTGCTGCTCTCCCTGAAAACTTGCTTGTATTGAATTTTGACTATATATAGAGACGCTCCTGGGAGTGGCTGGGCGCTCTTCTTGCACGCGGGCCTGGGGTTGGTTGCCTGCAAGAGGGGAAAAATTAGATTAATTCATCGATCTCGAATCTAGTTCTACCATTGCTTACCTGCGTTCTGCGGCTGCTCGCGTCTAACATGGGGCCACATTCTTTCGTAGCACTTGCAAGGACATGCTTTGTCCCGAGGTGTGACTGCACACCTCTCTTTACATTCGCATGTCGGCTTGCAGACGCAAAACACGCCGACGTCTTGCTTGCCTTCGAGCATTGCGAGAGTTTCGTCAATCATCTCGCAGATGTGGTCTTCGCTTATGTTGTCTTGGGCTTGGTCGTCTTCAGCGGGGTATTCATCTGACAGGGGCGCTTGAAGTTCTCGAGATCGTTGGAAGAAAGGTCTGGTTGATTGTTGAATGGCGGCGGGAGTCGATCTCACACGCACAATCTCTTGCTGGTGATAAGGGGTGGTGTGGCAGTTAAAGCCCTCTGACGTGCTCATGTTGGACTTGGTGTTTCTGAGGGTACTGAATGGAAGGAGATCAGGACGTGTGTGTAATTGAAATTGCTGTGCGTGCTTCACGGAGCAGACGCGTTGATTAGCGGCGCAGAAACGCGTCATAAAAGTGTTTTAGAAGTGATTTTCCGAGGCGTATACCCATTCAAATGGAAGCATCTTCACTGTGGTCGCTCGAGTCATGTCAGCAACCCCAGGCGAGGCTTGTAGAGGGACCTCTTCGGCAGCGTGATCTACCAGAACCCTCCCTGCGTCGACCATTCAAGGTTTCCCATCCCAGGTTGGCGCGGTAAAAGGCGTCGAACGACGGCGCTACGTAGTATGGCCGCACTTGTAACCATTGTTGAGCTTGTGGTTTTCATGAGCTGACCAGGGCCGCAGAGACAGTCGACGAATACCAAACGTAACCCCCAAAACGACCTTATGGTCGGACAGTATCTTTCATCTTCCGGAAGATACCCAGGAACCCACCACCCGTGATTCTTTCCCCAACTTTAGGTCTGCAAACGAATGTCCAGTTGGGATCCTCGGGTTTGACGTCTTTCAGGGCCTGTGCTGGATCTCTAGTGATGGACTCATCCGGCGATTCAGAACCAGAAGATTGTGCGGATTCAGAACCAGCCTCTGTCGGTTGGTTTTTTGATGAGGCACGCGGCTTCACGGCGCGCAGGTCCCAAGGTTTGCCACCACTACTTCCATTGTTTCCAAGCTCCAGAGTCTGGTCAAGGAACAAGGGAATGTTCTCTCGCTTGATCTTCTGAATGCAGTCCAGAATCTGGGTGATAGAGGGGTTGAAAATGATGAGCGTTCCGTCTTTCTTCAGTGCTGATGCAGCAGCTGAAAGATGATCGTGAGTCGCGGGCAAATCCAAGAAGGCGTGCGTCAAGAAAGGTTCCTCTGAATCACGGCGGACGTGTTCGGATTTGATCCACTCACTCACGTCTCCAACATGGAAGTCAACGTTGCCGGCGTAAACTCCATGACGGAAACCAGCAACAATCTTGGCTGCATGCTTAGAATACTTGGGTGAGATGTCAATGGTGTGAATGACAGCCTTGCGAGAAGCCTTCCAAGCGTCCAAAGTATTGTCACTCTCAGACTGGTGTTCACCGTTACCGCTCTCGATGGGTGGTTGGTCCTCTACGCTCCCAGATACCGGAGCTGGTTTGGGGGCTTGAGAGTTGGCACCATGAATGGCTCGGCTCAGATGTAAAGTCAGCGCTCCGTGGCCAGTTCCAGCCTCAAGTACTTCGATCTTCTCGGCATAGTCCGCAGCAGATGGATGCAAGTCAAACAGGCTCACAATGAGGTTTGCATCAGCTGGGTAGATCTGGAAAAGACAGGTCAGGAAGCGCGGACGAATACATCTGACGAGAACTTACAGGCGTTACAAGTCTTCTGGTTAAGCTGACATATTCAGCAAGAGTAATGGTGTGAATGCGGTATTCGTGACCAGCAGAGGAAGTGACCAGGTCTCTCGGACTCTTGCCAATGATGTCGGCATGTGAGATGTCGCCTTTGTGGGTACTGATCTTGTTGGCGGGGTTGAGAGGCTTTGTCACAATGATATTGTCTTGGTTCAATTTCTGGCGGAGTATGACAACATCACGTTCAACGTAAGTGGACAGAGCTCTGTGTTGTCTACAGATACGGCGTAGAGGGGCTGAAGCTAGACGCATGGTAACTTGGTATGGAGTGCAAGAGCAAGCAAAGGCAAGACAGGCTTCGAAGCAGAATCAGATTTAGGGATACGAATACGAATCTTTTTTTATAGCTTATCGATTGCGAAAGTAAAACGCGGAGCTTGCCAAAACTCGGAGCTGCCACAGTAAAAGTCGGAGCTGCCACAGTAAAAGTCGGAGCTGCTACAGTAAAAGTCGGAGCTGCCACAGTAAAAACTCGGAGCTTGCTGCTTTCAGGGCAAAAGAATGTAAAGCGGGTGGCTATGAAAATGCGCAATACCACCAGGGAAGAGGATAGTGCCCATTGAGAAGCCAAATATCATCAGCTCTCTTTGACCATACTTCTGATTCCAAAACAACTGTGCCTTTTCATAGTGGAGAGATGTTCTTTACTATCGAATAGTCGGAGCTTGTTGATCTATTGTAGAGCTTGCTGATCAGCCGCTTTCACTCCGTGTGGGGAAAGACGGAACAGCAGCAGGCACGGAGGATTGGCAGCTGTCAGTTCGGTTGATGCCAAAGTTGCTTCTTCTTTATTAACTCGCATTGCACAGTACTGCTTGTGCTGTCGCAATGCCTGAAAGCCTCCAACCATGACCCGCCGCATTGTATGTTATGTGCTCCGAGCCGACAAACATGTGCAAACCACGACTGACACGCTCCCGCAGGTTCGCACCATCAGCCAGCTCGGCGCCCTGCTGGTCACGGCTCTGCTCTTTGTCTTCCTTGTCGACACGCGCTACCGCCTGCTCCCGCATGCCATTCATACTCAAAACTTTCTGCACCATCCTGGCCTCATAGTCACCGATGTCACCCTGACCACCTGCTCCTCCCTCAACCCCTTGTCTTCGTGTCAGCTCGACTCTTCACAATGGCATCGCATCGAAAAGGATCTATACTTGCACACCGGATGGGTCTCGTCTGCCTACCTCCATGTACAGCGTAAAAAGGAGGAGGAGCTCACCGCCGATGACAAGGTTGTCATTGATCTTCGTGTTGGTCGTCTGGATCCAGGTGTTGGCGAAAAGGGCCAGCAGCAAGAGCGATGGGAATCCCGTCCTGGCAACATCTGGCTCTTGAGGAGCAACAAAAAGAAGGATTCAGACAGTGATAGAGCCGTCACTGCTGTTGACGTTTTGTTTGGCGCCGACGCTGTCGACCCACGTCCCGGTTGGTCTGTCACACAGACTCCCTTGCTCCTTGATGCCGCTTCCCGTCTTCAAGCCGCTCGTATAACCATTCGACATGGTCCTGTCCGAGCTGATAAGAAAGACGTCATTCCAAGAATCCGCAAGGACGGAAAGTTCAAGATCATACAGCTCAGTGACCTCCACCTAAGTACTGGCACTGGCTCCTGCAGAGACGCCATCGATGCCAATGGCGATATCAAGGGCGACTGCGAAGCAGACCCTCGCACACTGGACTTTGTTGGCCGTATTCTCGATGAAGAGGCTCCAGATCTAGTTGTACTGGGTGGTGACCAGGTCAATGGCGACACAGCACCAGATGCCCAAAGCGCCATCTTTAAATTCGCAGATCTCCTCATCTCACGCTCTATACCCTACGCTGCCATCTTTGGAAATCACGACGACGAAGGACCAAAGGCCACTCGCCTATCTCGTGAGGCTCAAATGTCTTTGCTTTCTACTATGCCTTTCTCGCTGTCACGGCCTGGACCCGACAACGTTGATGGTGTTGGCAACTACTACGTCGAGGTCCTAGCACAATCTCCTTCTCAGAATTCGGCAGTAACCCTTTATTTCCTCGACTCTCATAGCTACAGTCCCGATGAAAAGACTTATCGAGGCTACGATTGGATCAAGCCTAACCAGATCCAGTGGTTTACTGAAACTGCTCAGAGCCTCAAGGCACAACATGCTAAATATACTCACATTCATCTCGACATGGCCTTCATCCACATTCCACTGCCGGAGTTTGCCATGCAGGGCAACCTTGTCGCTGGTGGTGAATTCCGAGAACCAAGCACTGCCCCAGGCTTCAATTCTGGCTTCTACAAAGTGCTCAAAGAGCAAGGCATCGTTTCAGTAGGATGTGGCCATGACCATGTCAATGACTACTGTGCCCTCACTCCTCAGTCTAAAGATGCTGCCAACAGTGAGAACGTCGGTCCTTGGATGTGTTATGCAGGTGGCAGTGGATTCGGCGGCTATGCCGGCTATGGTGGCTTCCATCGTCGGGTCCGAGTCTGGGATCTCGATATGAATGCGGGCAGAATAGTGACCTGGAAGAGGGTCGAGTGCTGCGGCGACGACCTCAAGAAACGCATTGGTGAGTTGCTCATCGTTGATGGAGGTCGTGTTGTCGTCCAACCGGATTCGACTTGATTGGGCCAGCATGGAGTTCGTCTCCAATCACCCAGACTTCGCCCAGTTCATGCCTGAGGATCTTTTACCAGCGGCAAAACCCACTGTATATTTTGCAGTGAAGAACAACATTCATCCCTCCTTGATGCATATCGCCGAATCTCTTGTCACGCCTTCTTGCGACAGCCGCTGCCGAGACTGGAGTATGGGGACCAACCCCATCAAACGAGGTTCTCATGACCAACTTTTGAGATATTATGTGTAATGTCCTGATTGCGGGAAGTGCTGGGGAAGCACTAGTTTCTTTTATCCGGACAACGTTGCGGGATGTCATGAGCAGCAGCATATGCCGAGTTGTATACACGAGCGATCGAGACCTCGGCTTCGGGGTGTATATTCATGCATTATGATCAATTGGTTCACAAGTCGTAGTTGCTCTACAATGGTGAATATGCTTTTGAAGCACGCGATTAGCACGTGTACGCAGTTCTGGAAGCCCGGATCTAGCGTCAAAACGTGGGAGCCCCACAAGAAACACCCACACGAAAACCAACCTCCGGAGAAGGGCCACGGAAGAATGCTGGTTATTCGTGGATAAATGGATATTCGATGTTAGCCTCGGGGTATCTCGAAAACATCTCGTCGGAAACGGGCCTTCTTCGCGAGGGCAAGCAGTTGACCAAGGGCATAAAATGGTCGTGTGCCCCCAGGCCTGAGCATTTGGCTTCCAAGACCTCATCCAGTCACTGCAAATTGGCAGCCTGCAAAATCATCAATAACCACCAGCCAAACGGATACTTGCCTCTACCGGACAATTGTGGATCCAGCAGCACAAGACAGAAGGGCCTGTCCAGGAGGAGCGGAATCGTAGGCGAAATCCACAAAGTCACGACAGGGCAGTCCTCAGTCAGCCCATCTTCGATGCCCGGGATTGGCAAGGGGCGCCATTCTGCTGAACCACAGCTGCACAAGTCCGACTTGTTGGGCGACCAACAGCAGCGATTGGGACCGCTCTGCTGACGCTTTCTGGCGGCTTAGGGCCTGATGCCCTCACATTGGACCTCCTTATTTTCGGATTGCTTCACCAACGGGTCAACCATAATGCTCTCGGGCCGATTTGCTCCTTGGCAGAGCGAGATATGACAAAGAAATCCTTGGCTTCACGGGCTGTTACGGCCGGTCGGCATACCGATCCTGGATTGGAAACACGATCATTATTCCCATCACAACCGTGTCGTTCGGAGGCGTCTCAGAAAAAAAGGCTTTTTTGCTCTGCTTCTTTGCAGCTTCGATGCGTCACAAACCCTATGAATCTAACGGCCGGAAAGCAGCCTGTTGTATATGATTGGCGTGAAGGGCTTTGCACTTTCGGTGCACGGTTGCTCTCTTCAAACACACGCCATCGCCGGTTCGGCAGTGCGAACTTGCATGTCAACGTTCAGTGCGCGCATGCATTGTGCACGCTATGAGCGGAGTTTGATCATGCGCAGCGTCTCGTGCTCGCCAACACTTTACCGCGATATGATGCCCGAGTATGCGTCGCTTCGAATCGGTTGTAGGTCGTATTGATACTAGCAGTGCCTGAAGTGGTAAGTAGTTTCGCAGTCTCGCGATCAGATTTCATTAGGTTCTTTCCTCCATGCGATGCTAAGATTCGACGGCGTCGACGCTACTCGCGGCAAATAACGGCGCCCGCTTGACCACTTTTTTGCGTCAACTCAACGCCGCAACTAGGTAATGCTCGTCGTTGGATATTATTGTTGACTCTTTTCTTGTTCAAATGATTCGTTTTCTCTTCTAATTTTTCCCTGCCTATTGTTATCCAGCCTCCCGCCTAAGTATTTCCACAACCCCGTCACAGATAAACGGGCCTACTTTTACCCTTGTCACCTCTTTTATCTGGTCAGGTATTGATGCCATTGATGATGCCTGACTCGATCGCACCCGCCACATCTACCGTCAAACGCGCATGCGACTGTTGCCATAAGAGAAAGGTCAAATGCATTGGTGACGGTACTCGACCTTGCAAGAACTGCACTGCAGCTGGCCTGACATGCACCTATAACGCCATCCCCCAGAAGAAGGGGCCCAAAGGAAGCAGAGCAAAGGTCATTTCTGAGCTCCGCGAAACACAAAGACAGTCGCAACTGGCAGCTCGCGCACGGCATGGATTGGGATTTGAGGCGTCACAATATGCCAATGCCTTTTCAAGGACACCGGACCTGCTGTCCATGGAGCTCATTACATCATGCGTTGACTACTTCTTCGCAAACGTGTACCCAACACAGCCAATTCTGCACCGTCAGAAGGTTGGTGAGACAATTGGAAAGATGGAAAACTCGGTAGAGGCATACTGTCTGGTTGTGTCGCTCTGCTCATACATGCTCATCCAACCAAATACCAAGCTCCCAGCTGGCGTTGTACCAGACGCCGAAGCACCCAATGCTCACCTCAATCTGGGCATGACATTACTGGACGAAGCTATCCGCGTTCGCAAAGGTTACGATTACATTGAAAGTCCGAGCATCTGGTCGGTCATCACTTCATTTTTCTTCTTCGGCGCACATTTCTGTCTCGACAAGCACAACACTGCATGGTTCCACCTTCGCGAAGCAACGACCTTGGCACAGATTATGGGTATGCAAGACGAGAACCACTACAATCAAGGCGACCTCGTTGAGACATCGCGACGTCGACGACTGTACTGGCTCCTGTTTGTTACCGAGAGGTGAGTTACATGATGAAAGAAACCTGAGGCATAACTAACGTTATCTTTGCAGAGCATATGCCATCCAGCGTCACCGTCCTCTGACCCTGCACGCCACTATCAACCTCCCTACCCTGAACGACGATCCCGCAGAAACAGTCGAGCTTAGCGGATTCATCCACCTCGTTACACTCTACAAGCCCTTTGACGATACCTTTGTCGGACTTTGGAACAAGGCACGTGTTGGCTGCTCGACTGAGTGGCTGGCGAGACTGCAAAATCAGCTTTCAGAAGCACTTCCGGCCTATCTGCACAGCACCGAAAGCCAGGCCGTCGATTTGAGAACATCACAACAATGGCTTCGAACAATGGTGTGGCAGCTTTCCATCAGCCATGGCTACCTGTCTTCAGCTGCTGCAGACAACACCATGAGTTTCAAGTATCCCATCGAGATCTCAAGAGACCTTATTGCGGCCACAAGTGGCTTCTCCCAAGGCGCTATGGAGGTCCACGGCATTGGTCTCGTCGAGAAGCTCTTCGATGTCGCATGCACCTTGACCGACGTCATGTCGTGCGTGCCCTTTGAACAACACACTTTCGAGTATGGTCCTCGCGATTACCTAAACCAATTCCTCTCGCTCATTTCCACTCTTCGAGGCGGTCAACAACGCTACCTCCCCCTGCTCCTCTCCAAGATCAACGACACTCTCCCTCAGATGCCCACTCCAGGTTTCAGCATGGTCTCTATGCCTGGCGGCCGTGGCAGAATTGACGAAATCTACGACAGCAGTAATCCTGCGAGCGGCGACTCGACTCCATTCGGAGGCAGCCCACCCCCTCAACCCGTCGGTCCTCAACTCTTCCAATCCGCCTACTCAGACGACTTCAAGCTTCCTGGACCTACGAGTAGCGGCTTTCCTATGATGACGTCGGCGCCTACGTATAACGGTATTCAGACACCTGCGCAACTGCAAGCTGCGTATCAGAACTCGCGCAATGCATACTCTGGTTTAGGTGGCCAGTCTGGCTTTGACCACAACCCTTGAGCTTCGCACGTCCATGTCCAAGACATAGGCACCGAGAAGCGTAGGGTTTCAAGGCCAAATGCAACCTCAACCGATTGTTGAATGCGCTACCTTTGGTGGCGGTGTGCGTCGTCATCTCCACTGCGATTCAGAAAAGACAGTCAAAACAATTTGCGACAGTCTGGAGAAGTGGATCGGTTTTAGGGCAGCGAACTTGAAGAACTGTCTTGACTCAGTACCACACGCGAGGAAACCGGAGATTGTCAGGCACAAACGAGCTTGACTCGACGTCGATCTTGAGCCCTAGTGCCACGGAGTCCGAGCTACTCATTGACGCTGTTTGCACCAGCACAACCACACATTTGTTTCTTGCAGCGATTGCATTGCGAATAGACATTGGGAAACTATAGAAGGGGAATTCACATGGCGTTTTTTGAAAAGACTTTTCACACAGAAAGAACAAACAACAAAAGCTGGATTTTTGCTGCGAATGATACCCAACCAAATGGCAATTATAGAATTATAGATATAGAACTTTGATCTCTGCTCATGAACAGAATATTCCTCCTCACTCTGCTTTGTCATACAAACTCCTTTCCGTACAGAACAATCTTGTACACAGAATCAGAGCTTCGACTTGGACTCTTCAGGTCCTGACCTTTGTAAGATCCAGTCGGAGACGTGGTTGGCGAACATGAGCTTGTCATCACCAGGTTCGGCATGCACTGTAAAAGGTCGATTAGCATGTGACGTTAGGCCATGAAAAGATCGAAAGAGAACTTACTGTTATGATACCAACCGTCGTAGCTCTTAAGCTCTCTATCACTCAACTCAATACAGCGCTCGACATAGGCCTTTGTAGCTTCGTAAGCGTTCACATGATCGCCCGTTCCATGCAGCGCCAACAATCTAGTCTTTCCACCTTCTCCAGTACCTTCTTTTGGCAAGACTTTGTAGCTCTCGAGCTGTAATCCTCTGTCCAGCATTCCTGCTAGACCTTCTAGTGTTCCTGTGTCGTGACACAATTCATCCTGCTCCCAGAGTTTGTTTTGCTCTGGGTCTCTGCTCAACCACTTGGGATCTAGTTTATTCACCAGTTGGAATTTCGGCAGCACTCGGCCAGCGAGACGGCCAGCATATACAGTGGCTTTGAAGGGACGGGTGTCGGAGTGAAGGCTGATGAGGGGTGCGCTGGCGATGAAGCCACGGATGTGGGCGAGGATGTCGGAGGGGCCGTTGGATGCGTAGTGGAGGATTTCGGCACCGCCCATGCTGTGGCCCATGAGGAAGAGCGGTACAGGGGTGGGGAGGAGGGTGCGCAGCATGCTGGTTATGTCGGCGAGGACGCGGGTGGTGGGGCCTGTGAGGCCGCGCTCATGTTTGTTGTGGACGGAGCGGCCCCATCCTCTGTTGGATGCATGTGTCAGTGAAGAAGTTGAAGGAAGGTGTACAATAGCATACCGCTGATCAAAGGCATAAACATCAATGCCCTGGTTGGCGAGGTGGTCGAACAGCACGGGATAGTTGTTGCAGTGGTCGCTGAAGCCATGCACAAACAGCATGCGTGCCTTGGCTGCATCCCCCGACACCTTCCATGTTTTGGTGTACAACTCGACGCCGTCATCCGTCCTGTGTGTTCCCTCGAATGTCGTGTATGCTGCCATGTGTGCCCTTGTATAACAATATCGATGTATAGAAATAAAAGGTTTGACACCTCCTCTTGCTGGAAGCCTCAGGAGCCCTTGCATCTTTTGTTCGTGCTGTGAGCTGGCTGGCTCATTCGCTGACGTAGCTCTGCTCGGCTCCTCGGCTTCTTTCTTGCTGCAACTTGCTCTTTTCTGTTATCACATGCTTGACTTTGTCGGATGCTTGTCTTGTCTCTGTCAGTCTGCTGTCCTGTCAAGGCATTGAGCCGCATGTCTCCTACTAGCAGATTGTCGTATTCTTTGCTGCTGTTCGGGCGTGTGCTGTGTTCAAGTTTGTGGCTTGTCAGCACTCTCACCCTGTCTCTATGCTCTTTCATGTTCTATCCATTTCAAACAGCACGTATGATCATGCAAAGAATGAGGAATGTTAGCTGATACAGCTACTTACTACAAAGCTCAATCTCTACGTAAGAAGAGGTGCGTCGAGGCATCTGGGTTGAAGTACCATGCGCTTCCGTGATTTTCAGAACATCCATGCAGCAAACCATTGTGAGCCCAAGTCTTACCCCGACAAAGATCCTGTCAAGATAAGCTCAAAACTCAACGAGTCAGAAAATGACTACAGCTGCATAAGAAGTGATCAGACAGATCTGTTAGATACCCTTACGTAGATAGAAACAGTAACCGACACTGAAGTAGTTGTTTGAGGACATTTTACGACCACCAAGTATGACGGAGCTCAGGGCTTCGGAAGCAGTATCCGAAAGGACCCCTGACCTCTAGCGTCAGTGCTCAAAGGAACCTCGGTACCCCACGCAACAACGTTCTCACAAGATGCCTAGGTACAGATGATCTGAGATCCATAACCACGACTCTCTCCTTGAGATAACCCTTCATCACATCAGTTCCCATTAATCTTTAGATCATAGTATTGTTCACATCAACAATGTCTCAAGTCGAGCAAGAGATCACACTCGAGACCCGCGGGCACATCGCCATCATCACCCTCAATGTCCCAAAGAAGCTGAATGCTCTCAATGCAGACCACTATTATCGTCTTGCCAAACTGATGAAAGAGGCTGCCGCTATGGACAACACCTACATCACAGTCCTAACAGCAAAAGGACGTTTCTTCTCCGCGTACGTTGTTCCCTCCTTTCCTACCCCAAACAACAACAACACAAGAAGGTGCTGATAATGATCAAAACAACAGAGGCGCAGACGTCTCAATCTCAAAAGCACCACCAAAAGACGTAGATGTTCAACGCTACTACCTGCACAGCTTCGTGGCTCAAAACCTGAACATCACACACGCCTTCTACACACACCCCAAGATCCTGATTGTCGCTTTGAACGGGCCTGCTGTAGGCCTTTCCGCAGCACTCACTGGATTCGCAGACTTTGTTTATGCTGCTCCGCACACTTTTATCTTGACTCCATTCAGCAGTTTGGGCTTGGTGACAGAGGGTGGTTCTAGCAGAGCTTTCGTGTCGAGACTGGGCATTTCAAAGGCCAATGAGGCGCTGATTATGAGTAAGAAGTTGACTTGTGAGGAGCTTGTCAATGTTGGGTATGTCAATGGTGTCATTGATGTCAAGCCTGGCGAGGATGCCAAGTTTTTGGACTTGGTTCTGCAGGAGGTTGATGACAGACTTGGCAAGCACTTGGTTCCGGACAGTCTTATGGGTATTAAGAAGCTGATCAGGAGACCTGAGAGAGACCTTTTAGATGCTCAGGGTGTTGCTGAGGTCTTTGGTGGATTGGAACGATTCGTCAGTGGTGTACCCCAGGAGGAATTCAGGAAGATTGCTTCTGGTGAGAAGAAGCACAAGCTGTAGATTCGCTTGTGTACATGTATCTTCCCGTTGAACGATCACAATTCATGAAACCCGAAGGAGAGATATGTTTGTTGTAACGACTCATTAGGATAAGTCAAAATTAGTGCTCATGATAGACTTAGGGGTATCAAAGAAAGGAGACAATGCAGCATGCGCTAAGCAATTCATTTCCTCCTCTTACCATTCCAGTCAATAAACAGACCGACATCCTTGATGACAGCAGACGGAATGCCCATCTTCTGTGCCCACATGGGTAGGTTGCCTTTTGCATCAGAAGCAGTCGCCATTTGCCACTTTACGTTCATGTCTTCAATCATGGTACAACGCTCAATGCTGACATACTGGCCCAAGGTGACAGGCTTCCTCTTCTCGGCAGTATCACCTGAGAGCTTGTTCTTGTGCGTCGAGTACATTGCATTGTCCAGCTTGGTAATGTCGACCGGTATCTGAACAACCAGGAAGGACGGATCCTTAGGGCCTGCCGAGCGGGCTGTAACAACAAGCACGGGAAAAGCGCGGTTGTCCAAAGGAGGCGGGATATGATGACACATCTCAAAGACTTTCATGGCGTGGATTAGTGTCAGGTAACGTGTATGGAATAAGCCAAGACTCACTGCTCAAGCCAACCTTCTCCCAGTTTCCAACCTTGGCCTGCTTCTCAGCCAGCTTAGAATCCCAGGACAGAACTTTGTGTGCATCAAACACATCCGGAGTGTACTGTGACTCATGCAGACTGTGGTCGTCAAGCAGACCGGCCTCGAACTCGTCCCAATTGGCAGTTCCTGGTTCCTTCTTGTTCTCATGAAGACTAGTACGTGCAAACCATGCCTCGTCGTGTGCACTGGGACCCAATTTGGAAGCAGAAATCTCATGAGCCAGTAGTTGGATGGTAGCCTTTGCGGGCGGAGACTTTTTTGAGCGGTCCTTGATGGCAAAGTTCTGTGGTAGGTAGTCGGTCATGAAAGTCGAGGCTTCGGTCAAGACATTGGTGATGAAGGTTTCTAGGTCTGGCAGTGCCGGAGCACCCGCTTGCAATGCTGCCAGATCCGGGTGGGCAGGTAGCTGTGCTGGGCTGAGGGCGCGAAGACGCACCAGCTGACCGTAGGGTTGAATACCAGTACTCATACTCGTCGATGTGGTGTGATGCCCAGTAGATAGAAATAGGTTGATGTGAATAGTTGTGTTGTCTGTTCTCGAACGGTTATGGCTGGAGTTCAGGTCGAAGGCGCGGCGATCGGCCAGACCACAGAAACGTCATGTTGCCATCGTGACCAGCACGCATCATGCCTTCCTTACCTTTCCAACTTTCGTATCGCTACTGTATTGTATATACACTTCGCATGACACATCACAACGCATGCGAATCTTCACTCGGAAGAAGGACCGAGGAACACCACCATGCCTGAGCCCTTGAACCCTGACAACAAACCATCCTTCTTGGCCAAGAGTGGGGCGGCTGAGTTCGCGGCAGTCGCTTCTCCCGATCGAGCTATACCGCTCCACGACCCGTCGCTACATTTCTCTTCATATCGCTTCTAACTCGCCGCCGTTGCGCCTTTGCCCTCGATGACAGCAGCCCTATGCGGCTATGGCGAAATGCCGCTGCCGCCCCCTCGGGTCAGTAAATATCAACCTCTGCCCTCCTATAACCATCTGTAACTTGTCTTTCCTATCATACCACCAAATCCAATGTTACTCGCCTTGAGGAACCTCTTCAGGTACTTGCGTCTCAAGGCGCTCGTCAGCTTTGCCCGCCTCCATGTGTGGTGGAGTGGCATGATGCCAGAGGCCTCACCGGACTCTGTTTTGCAGATTCCATCAAGGACTGGTCGCAGCATCAGAGGCCATTTCTATAAATCGACTTCTTTCACTCCTGGCATCCCATCACCTCTCTTGATCAACTTCCACGGCAGCGGTTTCGTTTTTTCTCTTCACGGCTCGGACGACTTGTTCTGCCGCAAAGTTTCTACTTCAACTCCTTACTCGGTCCTCGACATTCAATACAGCCTAGCCCCGGAATACCCATGGCCAGCATGTCACAACGATGCCCAAGACGTCGTAAACTGGGTCCTCGGCCAACCTGACACCTACTCGACTTCTCAAATCGCTATTTCTGGGTTCAGCGCTGGTGCAAATATGGCTTGTGTTGCGGCTTCATTGACCTTTCCCAAGAACACTTTCAACTCCCTGCTAGCCTTCTACCCACCTACCGATCTCTCCATCAAGCCAGAGGCAAAATCAGCTCCAGAAGAAGATGGCAGATCCGATGATTCGACTGCAAAAATGGCAGACTTGTTTAATGCTTGCTACCTGCGCCTGGACCCTGATAATGCAGACCCTCGTGTCTCGCCTGCTCTTGGACCTGTGGAGAACTATCCCGAGAACTCCTTGTTTATTACCTGCGGACGCGACAGTCTCTGTCTTGAAACTGAAGGGTTGGCCAAGCGCGTTGAGAAGAGACATGGAGACAGTGTAGTGCTAAGACGCATGGATAAATGCGGACATGCCTGGGACAAGAGAGTGGCTCCCGGCTCACATCAGGAACGCAAGCGCGACGAGGCGTACGGATTGGCTATTGAAATGCTGATGAAGACAAAGCAATGATTGGAAGAACGATTGTAGCAGTGCGAAAGACATGGACATTGGGTAGAGGTAATTAGAGGTTTGTATTCATCTTGCGCAGTTCGCAGTCTCGCTTTGCTTCTTTTCTTCCTCTGCTCCAAGATCGACAAAACAAAAAGAGACAGAACTAATTACAGCGCTCGTTCGGACTGTACAGTGTGTCCAGAAAATAAAGAAAAGACAGTTGAAGAAAACAAAAAAGAAGGGGTATCTTTTCGAATCGCGCCGGCCACATGCAACATGCATCCATCATTAACTCGTGAAGAAACGAACACCAAAAGAAGAAAATCAACCAGAAGCTCAAAAAACGACAAGACTGGGAAAATGCATGCAACGAGAGAGCATAGTGCCGATGGCGCCGATACCATGCAACATGCGCAAAGAAACTGGAAAGAAAGGCAGATGAACCCTGACTGACTGTGTCAGGTACTGTGAGTGACTGGGCGGTGGTTGGGCTGTCGAATTGCGCTATCAACAAATTCAGGGAATGACTGTATCGGCGCCGGACTGGCTCTTCACGGTGCCGATCTGGCTCTCCCATCTATCGATCTTGTCGACAAACTCCTGGTTCAGAGACATAGCCGTGCATGCGTCGAGGAGAGCCATGGCGTCGTGATAGCGTGCGCGATCACCAGGTCTGGAGATGTCCTTGTTGCGGTTGTAGAAGTGGAACAGAGCGCGACGTTTGCCGTAAGCATCCAAGGACCAGTAACCCGGCATGACGATTTCAGCTTTGGTGTTGACGAGCTCAAGAGGGGCTACACGCTGCTTGCGGTAGAAGGCGAGTGCCGAGCGAAGACTCTGGAAGGCCTCCTTGATGTCGTCGCGGATCTCCTTCTCCTTGCGGGTGTAGTAGTCGTTGCCCTGAACAGCTGGAGTACTTCTAGTACGACGATGCTGCTGGGTGTTAGGATTGAGGACGGTAGAGGCGTTGGACGACATGAGATTGTTGAGGGCCGAGCACTGCGAATTAAGGTCGTTGATACGGCGAACAAAGCGATCCATCTTCAGGTCAACCTCACGCAAGTCGTAGCGCAAGCTCTTAGCTGCGCGGTCCGCATGGTAGACATACCACTGAGAGATGTCCTCCTCGGAAACAGTGGTCTGGTCGGCTGAGTTGGGTTTAGGTGAAGTAGTGGAAGCCATTCTGGGTGTTGCATAGTCGAACGAGAGGTCGTTGAAGGAGGTGCCGGTGTTGGAGATTCCGATCGAGTTCTTGTTCACGGGGACCAGGGCGGTGTTGTGTTTGTCAGAAGTGCTGGCAGTCATGTCGGAAGTGGTAACGACAGCATCGGTGTCGTCAGTAGAAGAGATGGAAAGATCCATGATGGCGTTGACAGGGGCGCTAATGGTGGTTGAGGTCGAAGTGCTGTGGTCTTTGATGATGATTTTGGGAACCTTTGGCTGTTCGTATTGGTATTTGACCTCGCTGGGCTTGGGTGGCTGGTGGGACCAGTCGGATACTTCGACAGTGGGAGTATCGGGAGGCGTAGGGGGCATAAACTCCGGGCTGGATTCGACAGCGCAGTCGTCGGGTGTAGCAGGCTGAACGATAGGAGTAGTCGGAACCTTCAGAGCAGGTTCACTGAGAGGACGAGGTAGACGCGAGTATGAATGGCTGCGCAGGGTGGATGAAATTTCACTTAGGAAAGTGGCATTATTCTTGATGAGTTTGCCGTGGTTGTCCAGGACGCCGACCAGGCGCTTGACGAAGCTGTATGATTGTTTTGGTTAGTTGTGTAAGAGGGCCGCTCATGTTTATCAAAACGTACCCAGCGTGGAAATCATCGCGGGGGCCTGGAGTGCTGCTGGCGCGGCGATGCTGCTGTGGTTCCTGTTTGGGCGCGCCGAGTCCATCGTCACGACCGGTCGAGCGTGAGCGCGACATTCCGACTAGGATCTATCACGGTTTCAAAAGTCGATGAATGAATCCGGGGTTGGTCTGACCGTGCCTTCCGAACCTGCGGAGGATGTGAACGTTATGTGTCAGAGAAACGACTATCCGCAACGGCGCAAGCTGGCAGTGCGGCAGCAGCGGTGTGGGTGAAGCAACAATAACAAGAGCCTTCGAGGGAGAGAAAACAAAGGCGACGTCAAGCTTGTCAATGTGTGTGAGGCTGGAAACTCGCGCTTGCAGCAACGCCGTCAATCGCGTTCTGCCTTGTAGATTGCTCGATTAATTATTGGTTGTGCTTTACCGATGCCATGGTCCTCGTCACTAAGCGCCATGACCAAGTGCTGCCCAAGCCTTGACCTGCTGTCGCTCCCGCTCCCGAGCCATTGTTTGGTCTTTCTGCATATATCCCAGAAGTTACTGCGAGGTCAAAGGTAGAGAAGAGGTATCATTTCCATCATGCGCCGTCCTTTTTCTATGTTACAATTCAAAGCATTGGCTGGCCGTTTGCAAAATTCCCATAAACATCCCCAAACATTGTACACCCAATCCGACTGCCCCTGCAGCCTGATGCAGCTATTAAACAAATCGCTCCTCGCCTCCATACTTAGACGGCAATCGTCGCATAAACTTCTACATTATGGCGTTCAAATCGTCTAGAGAACCTTGTTGAAAGCAGGGATAAGAGTCTGAGCCAGCCAGAAACTGAAAACGAGCTTGGGACCAGTCATCAGGAGCTTGGGGGTAAGACCCTTGAAGAAGGCAGTCATGCCCTCGTGCTTGGCCATGTTGGAGATGATACGGAAGCCAGACTCCTTGGCCTCGAAGTTGCGGTTCTGAATACGGGTCTTGACGACATCGAGAGGAGCCGAGACGATGAGCGAAGCAGAGGCACCGGCAATCGAGGCGATAAAGTTCTGGAACCAGGTAGCACTGTTGTAGTCGGAGAGCTTGAAGAAGTATTCCTTGGCAGCGGCACTACCACCGAAGAGCTGTATCATGCGTTAGTGATATGTTCCTGCCAGAGACAAGTCGAGTATACGCACTGCGAAAGAGCCGGGAGCGTTACGGGCGGCAGTCCAGCCCCAACCTCTGTAGAGACCGAAGCCCTCGTCGGCGATGATTCTGAAGAGACCGCGACCACGGAAGGCCTCAGGGTTTGTTTGACGCTTGATCTTGAGAACGTCGAGAGGGAGAATGACAATCTCACCAATACCGATCAAACTGAGGGTTGTTAGCCATGCGCCTCGGCAATTTCAAGAGCGCCGATCGAGTCTTACCTGCCAGCAGTGGCGTGCATGATGGCCTTGCCATTGCGCTTGCCGAAAGTGGAGTCGAAGAGGTCGCCATGGTTCTTGGCCAGGTAGTCGCGCATGAAGGGCTGACCACCGTACTTGTAGACACGCTGCATGATCTTGTAGGCAGCGGCATAGCCGAGACCGGGGAAGAGAGAGAAGAAACGAGTGCCGAAGGGAGCAGCGGCCTTGTCCTTGAAGATGACGGCGTTGAACTGGGTCATGCCCGAGATCTTGCCCTGGTTGCTCATGAGACGTTTGGCGATGGTGTCGACAGGGTGGAAGACGGCGAGCTCGGCAATACCAGCGGAACCTGCTTCAAGTCAGCTGTACGTTCGTGCCTGTTCCAAGGACAATCTGCGCACCAGCACCGAGGACTCTAGCAGCGGTCGACTCCTTCTTGTACTCCTTGGACGAGCCGGACAGAACCTCGCCCGACTTGGAGGCAGCATCCTTGGGTGAGGGAAGGTTGACCATTGTGACGTGTCTGAGTGAGTGAAGATACTCGGGAAAGGGTGGACGAGGATGTACGGGGTCGAACAAGGAGATGGTACAAGAGTGCGAGCGAAAGGACGACTAGAAGGAGGAAAAGGCACGCACGCGATATGGATTATGCTGAGTTGCTCATGCACCAACGCCGACCTCGTCGCGACTTTTTTTTGGGCCGTGCGCCAGCTTTCTCCGGTCCACCTCCGCGTCAAGCTGCTTTTCCATGATCCATATCAATGACCGAGGGACTCGTCGGCCCGCCTTGAATCGGCTCATTGCATGCTTGTCTTTGTGCGAGAGCAGTTGCTTGAGGAACAATCGCCCTGTCCCTCGGTCACAGATTCTCGTCACTTTTGCTCGAGACTATCGATAACTTGCAGCTCCCATCGCTCAATGGCTTTGTTGGCCATCCTTTGAGTGCTAGCCCAACGGTCAGTCATGTTCACGATCGCATCCTGCGAGACGAACGTTGTGAACTGCTGTAGGACGCCGTGCATGAAGCAGTATCTATTCCCAAAAAATAACGTTCATAGTACATACGGCCACAGTCAGCTGAAAACTGGGCATCCCGTCCGCTCTGCCATACATAAGCAGTTGAACGGCAGATTAGTACTACGGTGGGTGACCAC
>SWBJ01000525.1:0-27344 GCA_024195555.1 Aureobasidium sp. EXF-12298
AGGTATCCGAGACTAAACCCTTTCGGCTCGCTGCCAACAGATTGGGCTAAACCACATGACATCAAGCTACTGGTGAACAAGTCACACCCGCTTTTCATCATCGCATTCACTATCTGCAAGATCTTGTCGTCATCGAACAAACCACAAGAGGACCTGCGTCAGATTTTGTTACAGAAGAACGGCAATGGAGTGTCTACTGGTCTCGAAGCTGTGTATCTACCTGTCCTGCAGCAAGCCGTCGCAACGACTAGTAAAGGAGGCACAAAAGAAACGTTAACTTTGTTCAGAAAAATCGTCGGATCTCTCATCTTGCTGTACGATCCCCTTTCTGCGACATCGCTAAGCAGATTGCTGGTCACGTCGATTCGCGAGGTTGGCACATTCATTCCACCTCTGCGGTCTGTCCTGAACCTTCCTGAGAAGGTAGATGGCACACTAGACCCACTCGGGGCAATCAAACCCTTCCACCTGTCGTTTCGAGACTTCCTTCTTGATCCTCATTTGGCAGCCGACGACGAGGGCGGGAAGTTCTGGATCAATGAAGCCCAGGCTCACAAGCAGCTCGCAGGTCACTGCCTTCGACTGCTGCGCGGAGGCACGCTTATGGAAGACGTATGTCGCATTAACGCACCAGGGAAGCGAAGGGCGGCTATCAGTCAGGCGGTCATCGCAAAAAATCTGCCCGAAGAGGTCGCCTACGCTTGCTCTTACTGGGTGCAGCATATCTCGACTAGTGGAGAGCGTCTCAAGGACGACGGTGATGTTCATCGGTTCCTGAAGAACCACCTACTTCACTGGATAGAAGCGCTGAGCTGGCTGGGAAAGGCGTCTGATGTGATCCACAGTCTGGGATCGCTACGAGCAATCGTCGATGTAAGTCATGCTCAGATGAATGATCTCGGTGCAGTCCACTAAAATCCAGGCTGCAGAAGAACCAAGGCAGACAGCTAAGCATTATGTTACATGACGCAAGCCGTTTCGCACTTCGGAACCGCTACATCATCGATAAAGCTCCGTTGCAAACATATATGTCAGCCCTGCTTTTCGCGCCCATACGGAGCATTATACGTCAGAGCTTCGGTAGTGTACTAGAGAAACACTTTGACGTGATACCTAGCGTTCCAGAGCACTGGGGTGCGGAAACGTTCAAGCTAGAAGGGCATGAAGGTCAAGTCGGCTCTGTAGCCTTCTCGCCTGATGGCCAGGTAGTTGCGTCGGCGTCTGACGACAGGACGGTCAGGCTGTGGGATGCGCAGACAGGCGAGCAAGTGCAGAAGCTAGAAGGGCACGAAGAGTCTGTCCGCTCCGTAGCCTTCTCGCCTGATGGCCAGATAGTCGCGTCAGCGTCTGACGACAGGACAGTCAGGCTGTGGGATGCGCAGACAGGCGAGCAGGTGCAGAAGCTAGAAGGGCACAAAGGCCCTGTCCGCTCTATAGCCTTCTCGCCTGACGGCCAGATAGTCGCGTCAGCGTCCTGGGACGATACAGTCAGGCTGTGGGACGCGCAGACAGGCGAGCAGGTACAGAGGCTAGAAGGGCACGAAGAGTCTGTCCACTCTGTAGTCTTCTCGCCTGATGGCCAGATAGTCGCGTCAGCGTCTGACGAAAGGACAGTCAGGCTGTGGGATGCGCAGACAGGCGAGCAGGTGCAGAAGCTAGAAGGGCACAAAGGTCCTGTTCTTTCCGTAGCCTTCTCGCCTGATGGCCAGATAGTCGCGTCAGCATCTTACGACAGGACCGTCAGGCTGTGGAACACACAGATGGGCGAGCAGGTAATCTCCTTCCCTGTTGACCATGTTGCCGTAAACCTATCTTTTACGGAAGACGCCAGATACCTTATCACCAATAATGGATCCTTAGATGTTTCACCTTATGTCTGCTCGTTGGTTCCGGGGAAAGGACAATCGGAATCTCCGATCATGGCGTTAAGCAGACACTGGATCAAGTACCACGAGAAAGATGTTCTCTGGTTGCCTCATGATTACCGAGGGTCCTGTTCGGCTTTCTTTGGCAAGAAGCTTGTTGTTGGACAAGCGTCAGGAGCTATGTCTTTTTTCCAGCTTTCGCACAAAGCCCACTAAAGAACAACAGGTCGGTCACAAATATCTGCTCCGTGAGCATTGCTAGAAGTCTGAGCGTTCGCTAATTCGTGCTGCTTGAAGCAACTCGAATCTGATAAGCAGTTCAACTTTGTTTCATCCTTTCATGCAGCAGATGCCCCTTAAATTGTCGTACTGTGACAACTACATAGTAGCATGTCCAATTCCGCTGATCTCAATCAGCTAAATTCCACACAAAAAGGAGATGACCATATGTCGATGAAGACAGACGGGAAGATGTTCAGCCACTTTTTTGGACCTATGAAGTACAAGTAAAGTTCTATATTAGATTGCTCTCGGAACCATACAAAACTCTTGGAGCATCGTACACTCTTTTCGTAGACAGAATAGGGATAGGAAGTATTTAAGTAGCTCGAGTATACTTACGTAGATGCATCCATCTAGTGAATGCTTGATCTCGTAAATCTAGGCTACACCGATATGGTTGTACTTCATGACATAATCAGAGTGTGTTGTTAAGACAATGAAAAGGAACAGCATCCCGTAGCTTCCCTTCCATGTAGAATAACGCTAGTAGATCGAGAGTACGACAATCTTAACTAAGAAGCTCTTCACGATGCCTGAAATCATCAATCACTAGAAGGTTAATATTGAGTGAGGATCCTTTCTTACATCCCTATTTTCTAGGAACGCGAACCCCTCTTACGCGTCAAAATTACCGAGGCTTTAAATTGTAGGTAGGCGCCATGCATAGAACTCTGGACAACATAAGTCTAGATTCTAGTACATGACTTACGAACAGAATGGCAGAGCGAACGTACTTAGAGAGAGATCAGTATACTAAAGTAGGGAAGCTACACCTACACCTGTCTGTGTCTGCAATATTGATTTTACTCAGATATGTGTAGAGTCTTGATTTATTTGTCCTTACTTGGACCAGTATGACACCTTGCTGCTCTGTCGAGTGCGTCATAAATCTTGATGGTGTGTTTCCTGGCAGTGCATTGTCGACCTTCTGAATGTCCTTGCTCGTGCGTGCGTCACAAAACCCATTCCTTTTTGGCTCAAAGTCCGTGACCTTTGTCTTTTCGTGTATCGCTGAGACTGAGACTGTAATTACATGGTCTGGTATTGGTGAAGTGCTCTCAATCACATTGTGGGCTAGCTCGAAGCCTCAAAAACTGACAATTTGATTTGATTTGATTTGATTTTCTCAAGCTATTTACCCCGCAAGGGGTATGAGCTGTCGCTAGTTAATCCCCATTCTGACCAATAGCAGACGTTAAATTCAGTAAGGATGGTAATGGTCGCAGCAGACCGTGCAAAACATCAACGCCAATAACACCTGTGTGCCTTTGTAATGAGTGTCGTCCACGTCCTTTCTTAGTGTTGAGGGGGCCTATGGCTTTCTCCATAAGGGCTGTTCCCTATGTTGCGTACATCCTTATTGGCCGAACGCTGTTTGGAGGCGATGTTGCTAAGGTATCGGTTGTGCGGTAGTTGGTTCCCCGGCACTTCCTATCAGTCGGTTTTCTTTTATATTTACGTTTGTAGTCGGCCTGTCGCCTTTGCGAACTCGATCGTGGCTTTTACTGCAGTCCAATCTGGTTTCCACTTGTCCTTCTCACCATCAACGATCTTGCCGTTCTCTCTGTGGTCTGAGTATCCTCCTAGGGCGTAGGATATGTTGCAATATCTATTGCCATGTGCTGCTCTCATGCCTTGTCTCTTCTGTCTCCACCTTGGGCAGAGAAACAAGAAGTGCTGGATGGTGTCCAGCGCTCCACACTCGCATTTATCTGTTTCTGCTATTTTGATCTTGTACAGATAGGTGTTCAATCTAGATATGTTCGTCCTTAATTGAGCTAGAATGGCCGCATCTACTCTGTTGAGTGAGTTGTATAGCTTCTTTGTGTGTTTTCCTGGCAGTGCTTTATCGATTTTCTGCAGGAACTTCCCAGTCTTAGCTCCATAGAATTCCTCTTGCTTAGGTGTGTAATTTGCTGCATTCCCTCTAGCATAGATCACAGATATAGGAACTGTCTCGGAGGGTGGGGGCATTGGCTGTGTGTCTGCTGTAGCCATTTGAGCTAGTTCGTTTGCTCTCTCGTTGCCCATAATCCCTTCATGTCCTGGGACCCAGTGAAGAGATATTGTTGCGTTCCTGATCTTCTCTCGAATCTTTAGCACTAGATCGATGCTGTCGTTGACTTTCGAGTTCTGGATACTCTGTAGCGCTGATTGACTGTCTGAGAACACCCGGATCCGTATCTGACTACTCCTGCCATTCGGGTTGCCTTTAATAACCATCCATATCGCTAGCAATTCCGTGTGGTGGACGTTCGTGTCTTCTTCTCTTCCAATCAATTTTGACATTTTCCATGTTGATGTCCAGATGCCAATACCTGCTCTACCATTCCTTACTGAACCATCTGTGTAGAAGTCGACTGTTGCGTATTCCGTGGCAGTCGCTTGTTTTGCTCCTTCCCTGTCTAGTATGTGAACATGGGCCTTTGGAGCCCATGGTTCATATCCGACCGCAGGGATTTTGTCTGCTTGACACGCTTTTAGGTTCCTGAACAGGACAGCGGCCTTCCGCAACGGGGATGAGAAGCGCTTTTTGCCCTTGTACTTAGCCAGCTTGTAGTGAATGTGGGAGTCGTCTAGCTTATGGATACCCATCCAGAATCTAAGAGTCTGTTGATGTAGCCTCTGTCGGAGTGTTGGGATGCCTGCTTCCATAACCGCTGCATTCCGCCCCATGGTTTTGAATCCTCCTATGATCGCTTGTGCTGCGATTCTCTGGGCTCTCTCTAGCTTTGCTAGTGTCTCGTCTGATATTGCGAGATACCATATGGGTGATGCGTAGTCCATGACGGGAGCAACTGTAGCTGAGAACAACTGGCGCATACTGGATGGTCTAAGGCCTTGCAGTCTCTTCAAGGCAAGTGCTGCTTTAAAGGCCTTATCTGCTTTACCTGCAATGTGCTCTTTATACCGTAATTCCTGGTCCATGATGACTCCTAGGATCTTGACTGATCGACTAGGGTTTATTATGTCCTGTTTGAATCGTAGCGGCATATCGCTATCCCGCCATTCTGAAGTAGACCTAGTAAAATGGATGAATGCGGTTTTTGATGATTCAAACACCGCACCGCTTTCTTTTTCCCATTTTTCCAGTTGTGGTAGTATTTCTCTCTGAATTCTTCTTGTGTTGCGTTCAGCTGAGTCTCCTACCACCCATGCTGTGTAGTCGTCTACAAAAGCCATGGATCTACCTTCTCTAACCTTGTGCTGCACTAGGTTGGCGTTAAAGAAGAGGAACAGGATAGGTGCAAGGGGTGACCCTTGTGGCAACCCCGCTTGAGGCAGGTCTTCCACTTCGGATGTAAATCCATTAACCATAACACATGCCTTCCCGTTGGTGCAGAAGTCGCGTACCCATTTAGTTATCGGCTCTGGGATCCTTCTCTGTTTTAGCCGTTGTAACAGTGGCTCTGTTGCAACATTGTTGTAGGCTCCTTTAACGTCGAAGGAGACTAACGATAGCGTCTTCTTCCCCCTCCATGCGTTGAAAACGGATTCTTGCAGGTATGAAATGGCGTGTATCGTTGACTTCTGCTTCCGCGCTCCAAAGTGGTTATTTGGTAGCAACTTGTGTACCTCTGTAAGGTAGGCGATACGTGTTGCAATGACCGCTTCCATTACCTTTCCTAGTGTTGCGAGGAGAGATATCGGTCGGTGGTTCTTAGGAAGCGTGTAATCGTCTTTGCCGCTTTTCTTTAGGGGTATAATCTTTGCCACTTTCCAGTCTTGTGGTAATTTGCCTTGGCTTAGAGACGCGGAGAATAGCTGGCATATCTGGTGTTGCAGTACTGGCCATACTTCCCTCCACACTCTAATCGTTAGACCATCTCTCCCTGCCGCTCGGTCAGGATTTGCTGCAGATAGTGCTCGTTCTATCTCATCGATTGTCAACCCTCTTGATAGGAATTGCTCTGCGTCATTGTCTGTGGTCTGGTCTGGTTGCTGAGGTTCTGGTGGCGGTGGGAAGAAGCTAGCTAAAAGTTCTTTCGTCATGCTTAGTTTGTCTTGAGTTACTTCTCCCCTTTGGTCCTTAATTGCTGCAATCCTACCGAAGCTTGAACCTGCTCCTGGATTGAGGTATCTTGTCGCTTTCCAGATGTTTTTTGCGTCATCTAGGAACTCGTTCCAGTGTTGCTTTTTCTGTTTCTTGATTGCGTGATGAAAGTCATGTCTTGCCATTTTTGTTACAGCTTCTAGGTTCACATCCCTATTCCCTTGCCTGCGTCCTGATCTCGCTATGTTGCGTGTCCATGTGTAGTTCCGGCGGAGTGCTGTTAGATCTGGTGTCCACCATCTTTTCCCATACGTTGACGGTTTTGCTTTTGGACAGTGCCGCTCGATCGCATTCTCGGTTGCGTGTTGGATGTACTGTTGCTTTTCCTCTACATTTGTGGTTGGGAAAGGTGCGCTTACTAGTGTCTGCTTTATCGTTTCGCGCACTGCTTTCCAGTCTGCTTTCTGGAGAAGATACCTTTCCGCTTGCGGTAATTCCTGGTCCTGATCCATGGAAATTGCTGTGTGTATGGCTCTATGGTCTGATCCGTATTCGTTGTCCCATATCTTGCATTTGATCGTGTCTTCGGATAGTCTTTCGCTTGCCATTACAAGATCGATCGTAGACTTCCACTCGCCTCTTTCCCATGTAGCCGCTCCCCTTGATGCGAGGAGTTGTAAGTTATTTTGCTCAAGGAAATCGATCACTCTGGCTCCTTCACCTTGTCTCTGTTCTAGGGCTACCCCCAGCCCTCCCCATAGGCTATCATGGCGATTGAAGTCGCCTGCAACTAGGATTTCCAATCTGGGGTTAACGATCTTTTCTCTATCAACGATTCTCTGGAGTTCCTGCATGCGACACGCCAGTTGGTATTCGTCTTCTTCCTTGTTGCGGGTGTTACTCGGAATATAGATTGAAGCTACAAGAATGTTGCGGTTTGCTCTCTGTAGGATGATTATCGTAGAGTCGTTGTCGTTAGTTGGTAGTTGTATATATTTGTTGTTTCTGTGTGCCCAAATGCATGATCTGATCCTGCTATCCTGATCTCCTGATGTGTTGATTTTTGGTTTAATAACCTCGAAGTTGGCTCCTATTCCTGTGATATGGATGTCGCCGTTAAAGTCGCAGTAATGCGGTTCTTGCATTAGAATAAGATCAAACTCCCATAACTCCTGGTCGTTATACAAAGTATCCTGCGCTCCTGACATCTTTCCTAAATTCGCCTGAAGAATGTTGAGTGTACTATTCATGGAAACGTAGGTTGATGGATCGCTCTTGCTGTTTCCTGTATTCTGGGCATGATTTGTCAGTCGCCATATGGTCGCCTTGACAGTTGGCACATTTTGTCGACCCTGTGTCGCAGTATTCGTGTCCTTCCTACGCACATCTTGAGCATCTAGGAGGATTCTTGCAGTCTCTCTTGATGTGTCCAAATTGCTGACATTGATAGCATGCTCTAGGCCCGTTCTTCTCGAAGAATACCAAGACCTCAACCATGCAGTCGAACATTCTTATCTCTATGCCATCTCTCTGAATCCTAAGAAGCCTTTGCACTTGCTCTTTTGTAGCTAGTTTAGCTACTGCCGATGCGTGGCTTGCCCTTGGTTTTGGTTCGCCTAGCCAGTTCATACGCTTCACTTCGACATTGTTTTCTTTTGCAAACGCTTCTATTGCTTCATTGCTTATTCTCCTTCTGTTGTGTTCGTCTGCTGCGAATGTTGGAACAAAATCGATCTTTATAGGGTACCACCTTGGGTCGACAAGCTTAGCTCCTTTAAGAAAGATGTCAAGCCATTCGTCGGCTTGCCTTCTTGCAATCTCTTCTGCCTCTTTTCCAATTCTGAAATAGGCTAGATGAACGTCCTTGTTTGTGTGTCTGATCATGAACCTTTTGAGTTCGACAGTTTCAAGTCCGTCATTCGATCGAATGGCTGCTTCGATGCGACTCTTTGTTCTACCTGCTTGGTCATGTCCTTGGTGTCCTTCCGTGTCTAGCTTGCTTAAGTCGATAATCATGTCTGCTTCTTGCGTATGGGCTGTCTTTTTCATTGCACTTCTGATTGACTGTCCTACAGATATTAGCGGGGATCTTGTAGGTGATCCATCCGATTGTTCAGACTGGCCAAACGACACTCGAGATCTTGAAGCCCTAGATGGGGTAGTTGCTTGCTCTCGTTCTGAGAGTGGCACTCCTCGTGCTGCAATACTAGCGTACGAGTCTGTTGTTCCAGTAACTAATGAGGATTGCAGTGATCCCCAGTTTGGTGCTGATTCTTGCAAACTCTTTAGGTCGAGAGCTAGCGCTGTGACAGTGCTTTGCAACTGCTTGATCTCGTTCTTATATTCGTTTTCTTTTTCTACTGCTCTTGCTCTTTCCTCCTGGGCTCTAGTTCTGTCCTTTCTTTCCTTTTCTTCCATTCGTAGTAGGTGTCTCATAACGTCGCTAATCGTAGGTGCACCTTGTGTTGTGCGGTGTCTCTATCTTGTACGCTCGGTGTCTGACTGCCTCGCGACGGCGATACTTCTATGGCCTCGTTCCATTGGGCGCTATTCTTCTCTGAGCTCCTAGTGACCATTCTTGTCGCTGTCGGCGATGACTTCTTCCTAGGCGTAGCCTCTGCCGATGCAGAGTCTGAGTCGTTGGTGAATCGACTATCGCGTCTTGGAGGACTTCCTTCCGCTCCACCCTGTCTACCTTCTCTTTTTCTCTTTTCTGCATGTTCTCTGCCTCTTATGACCTGATCATCCCCTCCCTGAACCTCCACGCTACCCTGCTACAACAGTTCGAACCTCCCTTCGCCTGCTATACCTCCACCTCTTGCTCCTCCTCGGCCTCTCGGAGCTGGCATCTCGACCCCGCACCGTGGCGCTTCGCTGTAAATTCAAGGGAATCACCAGGAGACACTGCTCCAGCTTGTAGTACAATAATAAATGATGAGTTCGATGATTTTGTTTCCGGACCACCGATACGTTAATATCAGTGTGGTAAGCGTTTCAAAAACTGATAAGAGGATAGCCAAGAAATGCTCACTCTCAAGGCGAAGAACAGGGTTGTCCAAGCAACAAGGAGGGAAGATCAAGTGACAAGAACAAACGCCATCTTCCTCCAACTTAATCCCGTAGACGTAGTCTTTGAGCCTAGTCTTGGACTCGGAGTGCACTAGGATGGCCATGTCCATTCTGTATGATACATTATATGTCTTGTTGCTGCCTACCTCTGACGGTGCTCTGTTGACCCAAAGCAAGAACTTTCCGGTGGTTGTCTCAAAAAGTTCTCATACTATGTCTCTTGTCGTAGGGTGACTAGAAGTAAAAGCCTTTGATCAATTCCACATGACTCTGCAGACTGGGCTTTCTAGATCCAATCGTAGCAGAAATAATTCGGAAGGACCGAGAAGGCTCACAATCCTCCGCTACCCAAGATCGCAAGACGATGTGGTTGTCAAAGATCAACAGCTTCCTAAGACTCTCAAGTGCATACCGGCAAGAGGAGACGGTGACTGATACCACGAAATTTCGCAGCTTAGTCTCGCGAAAGGAAAAAGAAAATTGGCCTTCTGCGGTATCGAAACCTCGACTGCGAGGTGGACGGCCTGGCTCTTGCGGTGGCTTTCATACAGGCTTGCTTCTGATTGTTGCCCTTGTGCCGGAGACTTCATCGAAGAATACTTCTTTAAGCACCTCAGCTCGGTTGCAGTGACATCTAGCGTCAATATGTCACCACAGCAGATGCGTCGGTCACTCCGCAGAGTATGCTCAGCACTCGGAACGGAATGAGGTCGGTGTTGCTACGTGAGATCACACTACACCTTTCGACCATTTCGGGTGCGACATTCAACCTGAGCACTGGATCACCAAGGCCAGAAGGAGCCAACTTGACACTGAAAGTAGACCTTGACAGTCAACCTGGTGGTGATCGATCCGGGCCTGGCAACTGACACCGTGATGCGGCTCATGGATAAGCACAGCTTTACTCAAGAGTGTTGAGGTACATGCCATACTGTTTTGAAACTACCTAAATATGGAAAGCCCTCGATGCTAGAGAACGAGTTACACTCCCACCCGGCCGGGCTTTGTGGCGACAATGAGCAGCCCTGACTCGTACAGAAGACAGGAATGGTGGGGAATGGCAGAAATTGAAGGTTGCCTTGCACTGCAAAAGCAAGTCGTGATCGCTCAGCAACTAGGCCGCAAAGTACAAATCCAATTCAAGATCCCTTGCGGAAAAGTCGAGAGCCCTATGGAAACACAGGGATGACAAGACTGGAGGCGTGAGCAGCAGAGGATAGGAGTGGTCAGGCAGCGTAGAGCATGTAACGGAGTAAGACAAGGAAGCAGAGTAGGATGAAGGAAGACGAAGCGCGATAGCGCGACGCGCGCGTGTCGATGTCGTTGTCGGTGGATACAGTAGTGACTACAGCACATCGACGATCAGAAAGCGCAGCGCTAGGCCGCTACATTGGCAGAGCGGCAGCGACAGCGCACCGCCTGCCAAGGCCCATCTAGACAAACAGTGCAAACTTTGGAGCGGATCGAGGGCCGAGTCGTGCTGACTGGATAACATTACAGCAATGGTTCAAAACAAAGCAAGACTTGACAGCACCACGGACGCGACGTGATCCAACTCGCAAGCATGGCGACTTCGAGAGGTCGGGTCGTGCTCCGCGATATGAGCGACATATTCCCGCCTCCATTACCGACCGAATACCTCTTTCTCGAAGGTGGACAGCCGCTCAATCACAAGATTAGCGTGCGTCACCCACACAATAACGATGTGCTCTTCACCTTGTTCGCTTGGGACCATAAAGACGGCGCTCTCCACTACGGCCTGCTCCATACGGCATGCGCAATAATCGCCGACAATCGTCACGATGGCTATCTGAGTGCATCCAGAAATCCTAATGCCGAACGCATCGCTCTGAACCACGACGACCTCGTCCCCTGCCAGCCGCCCGACTCACTACTTCCACGTACCAGATGAGCCCGATTATCCCGTCGTTCCGACCTTTGACGACTGGCGATTCCCGAACTCGTTACCCTCGGCCTGGCTCTCCGTCTCGACAGACGATGACAACAACGCTGCCCAAGCCACAACGCAATCGAACTTCAGTGCTGGAGTCAAGATGCGCGACCGGACATGCCGGCTCAGCAAACCACCCGTCTGCTACTGAGACTGCCCATCTCTGTCCTGAGAAAGAAGAGGCTTGGTACCTGCGTAATGACATGCAAGTGTGGAATCTCAATCAGATGCCGAATCACATCAACATGACTAGGGACATTGCCAACTGCCTCCTCCTTTGCTCCAACCTTCACAACACCTTCGATGATCGCATCTGGGTCTTCTTCCCCAAGGGATCTAACACGCTCGTCGCCCACTTCCTTCAAGCCGCCCCCGACCAGGCCGCGCTATATCACAATGTCGCCACGCGCCCTGTACAGTGCGAGCCGCATTTCATCTATGCAAGGTTTGCTTGGGCTATCATAAGCTTGCTTAGGGCCTATCTCAGCAAATCGACGCCGAGAAGAGTCAAGGTATGGGTAGCGTCTGAAAACGAATGGCAAGAAAGAATAATGGACGGCCAACAACTTCGACGCTATGTTCGTCCCTCGCGAAGCACAAGTCCAACGAAAAGATCCCGTGAATTGGAAGACACTGGTGTCGAACTCGAGGATCTCAGGATGACCAAGAGACACAAATACTCCAGATCCGTTGCTACCGAGTCCGAGTCCACTGCCCAAAGCACCGTAACTGGCCCTAGTCTTGCCGGTGACGCTGATGACTGCAGTGGTTGTATTCACGTTCACGAATCAGCAGATTCGGCTGATGAGCAGGGCGAATTGGAGGAGGACCTAGTCTTAATGAGAAGAAGGTTTCCCCAGCTGGAAGGCATGCCTGAGTCTCAAAAGCCAATGAGCTGGTATCCGGGTTGGCGACGCGTTGAACGTTTGAAGCAGACATGCATTGCTGCTGATCGCAGGCGGTGCGGTCCGTTCCTTCACCGGATGCTCAGCAGGTCGTTGCGAGCAACCAGTACGCTGTAACTGGCTGTGAAAGTGTTGCGTTTGCATCAATCACCGGTGAAGATAGTGGTGACGACAATTGTTCCTACATGCAAGGAGATTGAGAGGTCTGTTACCGACAAAGAGGCTTCCGCGAAGCGACATGGCTTACGCCCTCCACCGACAATCATGTCGACCACCGCAAACTACGGATTCTGGCAAGAGGCCAAGAGATTATCTGCATATCATGAAAACACGATCCTACGGCGTACCCTTCTACATTGGAACCCACGAGCGCTTTTCAGGGATCTGGAAAAGGATTCCGACTCCCCTGCCAGAGCTGGCTTACGACAGCTCAAAATAAACTTCTATGAAGAGAGCGACCGCCGTGTTATGGCTAGGAAGAAGTTCACTGGAGGCACCGGTCGAGTCTGTGGAGCACTTTTAATCCACAATCTGTACGCTCTCTTCCGTGGCGTGGTCAACTCACAAAGCTTCATGAGTGTCATCAGTCAAGGAGCCCACTGTCATACCTCTTCGCGAAATATCTAAGCACACTTGCTCGCACACTTGTTTAGAAGCACATTCTGTGTGTAATAATCACGAAGAGAAGTGGGAGGGTTGTCAATGTGAACACAAGCGCGTGAGCTTGTCACATAGCCCTACTTCTCTACACGATTCAAGATGAATGATAGCGCGTGGCTGACGCGTAGGTGACGCGCGAGCGACGATCTCCGCCCCACTCAAGCTCGACGCGTAAGGATAAATGCGACTAATTTGGGCAACCCTTGGCGACCAGCCACCAAGAGTCGGTCCCCCGCCCACCGATCGAGAAAACAAAAGCAGGGGAATCTCCCCCTCGACGTCGCATCTAACATTCTTCCTCTTTTCGCCCACGACCCGACTTGTGGTGCGTCAGTCGATCATTCGTTTTTACCTTGCTACCATCGCTCCTGACTGCTTACATGCATACTATTTAGGTGACGCTCCATTTTCTTTTTCTTTTCCCTTCTCTTTCTTCTTCGTCACCTCCCCGAGTCAGGGCTGCTCTCAAAGCCCGGTTGGGTGGCTGGGGTAGGTTGGGGTCTGCTTCAGAGTCGCTCGAGTGTCGACTAGCAGGATGACAGTGTTCGAAGGCAGACCATCATTTCGAAGTCTAGTTGCACTTCCAAAGTGCTTCTAGGGTCTGTAGGGTCCAGTCGCCGATCGTTGAATGTGGCCACAAACTACATATCAACGTGCGGATCAGCTGTGTCTGATCTGTTAGGGACTAGATGCCGGCTACGGAGCGATCGTTTTTGCTAGTCTGCTTTGCAGTCATATCTCTGGCGAGTCAGGGCTGCTCTCAAAGCTCGGTTGGGTGGTTGGGGTAGGTCGCGGTCTGCTTCAGAGTCGCTCAAGCGTCGGCTAGCAAGATGGTAGTTTTCGAAGGCAGGCCATCATTTCGAAGTCTAGTAGCACTTTCAAAGTGCTTCTAGGGTCTGTAGGGTCCAGTTGCCGATTGTCTTATGGGGTCACCGACTCAATTTTGACGAGCAGATCAGACCGGCTGATCTGTAGGGGCTGGAAGCCGACTGTCGTTACGATCATCTCTGTTAGTCCGCCTTGCAGTCATATCTCTGGCGAGTCAGGGCTGCTCTCAAAGCCCGGGTGGGAGGGTTCTACGCTTCGTGCGTGGGGTTCTCATTCTTACTCACTTAGTCATCTCCTGGAATATGTACTCAGCTGACAAGTAATGCTCTGTAGCTACATTTGATCAACCCAAATGGAATCAATCGTTGTCGCTCCCAAAACACTTGCTCAAGTTTGTCTGCAGGATGGTTCAACATCGCACCAATATACCATGGACATGATGTTTGAAGAAGACACGTTCTATTGCAAGCTCAGCACCTCTGCACGCCTGAACGACTCTCACAAGAAGCTGTCAATCTATCTCTTCCTTGACGCTAGCCATGTTGAATCTCTGGAAGTCTGCGACAACGAAGCGGACGTCATCCTTCCAAGCGTCACGAGCTGCTTCGTCGAGCGAGCTTTTTGTGCTTCCCCGGGAGAGATCGTTGGGCTGCGATTTGTCTTGAAACGCCACGCACCTCTACTTGCTCCCGACTCGATTCTACAGAAAAAACCATCTTCATATGATAAGATAAAAGCCCTGCTGCAGATCGGTCAGAGTGGATCATTTAGAGTCTACGTGCCGTCGAGCGCAATAAGTATGAAGCATCTTTCAGCTCTCTGTCATGCGCTGGCTACGCGTGACCTGAAGTATGCTCCAGAAGGGATCGTCAAGTCGTTATATCCGAGGGATACCAACAAGCTCATCACGCGTCTCGACGATATATCGAGTTTGTACCCTCAGGGTCTACCTCCCTATGATTTTTCGACGGTTGTAGGGACCCGCGACGACGAGTCGACAGGTCAATCAGACTTCGATCCTGCAAGCGGCTCCAGAGCAAGCAGGAAGAGGCGAATATCATCTCTAGCATCCCGTCAAACACCTGCCAAGCGACAACTGTTCACGGAGAAAGCCGCCCCTAATCCCTGGGAACCAGCGATCGCAGCTCAGGGCACCCAGATAGCTGCTCTTTGTGCACAAATCTCAATTCTACGTGAAGAGGTTCAGCAACTTCGGCACGCAAATGTGGCCGATGCTAGACCAACCCCAATTCCATACTGCGTATCGCCTAGTCGGGCCAGCACTGTCGTGAATACTAACGAAGAATTCGTCATGATAGTCAGAGACAATGTCATTAATCAACAAGAACAAAGAGCATGGTTAGGTACGGATTTCGACTACAACGATGAGCAGGTATGTACGCAAGGGCTGCTGAAACGTCGACGGCCAGATAATTTACCACTTTAAGTGACGGGACTCTAGCCACTGCGTTATCGGGTGCTTTTTGGAAAGCCAGGAGTGGTTGCGGGGAGTCATGAAAAATGCTGACTGTACTAGATTGGACTTCCTCATCCGTGCACTCCACCGCCATGGTCCCCTACCGAGGTTAATACCCCCACTGAAGTCAGCACGCCCACTAAAGCTATCGCCGCTACTCGTGGTCACAGCTCTGTCGACACAGATACCCCGACCAATGCCAACGTGTCCTTTCAAGCTCAAACTTCCAGTACTCATTGTCCTTCGTCACCACATATTCGTCCGACGTTCCTTGCACGCGGAACTAAAATCGAGAGAGAGAACGCTTTGAAGGCGCAGCACGTGCGAGAGATGTTGGAAGCATTACCCAATGAACTTGTTCTGGAGATTCTGAGCGGATCGAGAGTGCAAGACCTCCTTGCTATACAACAGGGACCGGCACAAGCGAAGATTCCATCCAGCTCCGACCAGTTTGCTGTTACTAAGGTTAAGCAAACTGTGACAGGTCACATGGACACGGATAAGTACACTGATGAGTTTTTCAACCAAAAAGTCAAACAAGCCTTCAAGTCGCTCGTCCACCAGCGTCTCGACCGCCTTGTTCATGACCAGTTACCCTTGGCTGCAGAGCTGTTCTTCCGCAGTGCCGTCGAAGACCTTCGCGACCAGTTCTATGAGGACTGCAAGATGAATGAAGCCAGCCTTAGCGAGACAGTCGACGAGGGTTGCACCACGCTGCACGTCGAGACCGAGAAGTGTACAACAGAGATCCACGATCTGATACAGGATCGGCTCGACGAACTTGAGCATCAGAGCAATAAATTCAAAATAAGTACTGGCGAGCAACTCGCCTGTCTTGGCTATTGGTCCAATCAGTTTGCGGAATCGAATGGAAATCAAAAGCACGCTACGAAGATCACGGAAAGATGCATGTCTGTGTAGTCGACTTGTCAAACAGACCAACCTATCGACTTTACGCCTTAGGTCCATAGTCGTTGTTAACAGGATTCATGAGAAGGAAAGCCTCGATCCGGAAAGCGCCATATCGAATCCTGTTATACAGCGACAACCGAACTTTTGCATGGAAACCCCGCCTCACCGTCAGCACAGCACTGCCGGCGTGCGGTGCTCGTACGAGACCAAACAAGACCGGTCTGTCGTCAACCAGTATAGCCCTATCGGCCTGTGGTACCCGTACGAGCCCAGATATCGTACCTGTCTCTTTCAATCCAGACAGGTCGGCATCCAACATTGTCTTTCGCTAGATCCTGCGTGATGGCGGCAACGTTGTGGAGTTGCGACGGGCTGGATACAAGCGTGGGTGCACAGCTCTCGAGCACGTTCTCTCTGCATCATTTGGGGTATATCCTTGCTCTTTCTGTGCTACGAGGCGCGTGTAGAGTTTGGCGAGAACAAGCGAGAACGGAGTTAACTCTCCCTGGATGACTTGTGATCCCGATAACGCCCTCTTAACAAGAAGACTGGAAGACAACAAAAAACCTCTTGGCTACAAGAACAGCGGTGGGTGACGGCAATGGACGGCTGCTAGATGGCTTCCCCGTATCTCTTTCTTCCCATCAAGGTGGATTTTGGCCCGAGCTCGTGCGCTTTGTTGGGCTTTGTCGCTCTTGTCTATTGCTTTTGCTTCAACTATCCTGGCAACATTCGACATGTATCCACGTTGGCCACTCTTAAAATTAGCCCATCTGAACTTGCTCCTGGACAATATTGCAGCCCTCCGAATGATGCCAGTTCATGATGTTATTGGCGATATTGACAGTCACGTTGACAGGGCCCAGTTGTTATTTGCACTTCCACTTACCCACCGCCACGTGCATACTCAACGTGACTTCCACCGGCAAGGATGACTGAAGCTAGGAATCCATGAGACTCTGCTTATCTCTACATATCAAGTCAACCCCGCAATGCAGCTTTTGCAATAGTGATACTTTGCCTGTCGACTTTGACAGGTTAGTGCTCTACCTTGACATCGATAAGCTTATCTACGGACATCCCATCAAAGCCTTGTCGTAGCGATCTTTATCGTTATGTAAGCAATAGAAGAGCCTCGAGGAAATTCCGAATGGGAAATGATCCCGTCTAATTGCGGCCAAAAGGAGGCTGCATCCTGAACCACAAAGCTTTCTGATGCCGCATCCGGAACGACAAAGCTCTCTACATCCATTCCGTCCTTCGAACGTGGTTCAGCTTTTGAGCAGCAAATCTTCTCAGCTTTGCCATTTGTTACACAACACAACACTACGTCCGCCATCAAGTTTTCGATAGATCTCCACGCGCTTGCAAGCACACCACCATGGCTCCATTCATTGAAAGACTCGCCGACCTGTCACGTGACAGTCAGGAGCGGCACGCAGCAGGTTTCTTCAGCACTCCCTATACACCAGCTTCATCAAACGGAACATGGAGATCGGGTGGTAAACTCGGTTTTGGCGGAGACGGTATCGTTGGACTATGGTGTCAGGTTGACCCTCATACAGATCGCATCATGGATCGTGTAGCCGTCAAACAAGTCATGGCCGGTCAAGCGACCTTTGAGTATCCTGATCATTGGGTGGATGGTATAGTTGGCGGTACACCGCTCGAATACGACAATGGGATGCGTCTCTATGCGCAGCTTATCGCTTCCGTCCCAAGACTGGAGCAGTACATGGCTCGACCTTTAGGTTTCGGAGCCATCGATTTGAACAACTACGTGTACAACCTCTACTCGGAGTATTGCCCACGAGGCAGTCTGATCAATGTCACTCGAGCTCAGAAGGCCACATCGACGAAATATGCAGGTTTAAAAGTCTCAAATCCTGTACCTGAAGCATTCATCTGGTATTTTCTCGAGTCCATGGCTCGGGTTCTCGTTGGAATGGACGCTATTGGCATGCTACATAGAGATCTCCAAGCAGGCAACATGCTTTTCGGAGACCCGGATCCCCATAACTTTGCCATGTATCCTACACCAAAGATGGCAGATTTCGGCAGCGCTGGCTTTCACGCGGACTTGGAAGACAAAAATATGGACCGTGGAGAGGCTGGGGAAGAGTATGGATGTTGTCAACCCTATGCACCACCGGAATCCAAGTTTGCACCTCGTGTGCACAAAGACGACGATTGGGAGTGGGCAGTCGACGATCAGGTTGAGACCGACATCGGTTGGCTAACTCGCAAGACCGATGTCTGGCAGATTGGCATGCTAGCTCTTTGTCTCATACGCAACCAAGCTCCAATCCAGGAGTGTGATCGCGGCCATATCGATGCCAAGGATTCGAGCACGCGTCTTAACTTCAACTCGGATCCCGGACAGGGAAAGAGATCGGTCAGTTCGCGGGATTACCTCTCTCTAGGCACAAGAGCTACAACAGCCA
Source organism: Aureobasidium sp. EXF-12298 (assembly GCA_024195555.1). Classification (NCBI taxonomy): domain Eukaryota; kingdom Fungi; phylum Ascomycota; class Dothideomycetes; order Dothideales; family Saccotheciaceae; genus Aureobasidium; species Aureobasidium sp. EXF-12298. Next base: position 18,388 of record SWBJ01000525.1, read on the forward strand.
GCACCCTTAGTCACCCCACTTATTCCGACGATCTCTGCGATCTTGTTGACTCGATGATTCAATTCCAGCCTAGAGACAGGCCGCGTCCCTCGATACTGCTTGGAAAAATCAGAGCAACACTCGAGGATAAGCCGCAGCTTCTAGCCGGTATGAGAGAAAAACGGCCAAGCGGTGATGTGGCAAGCATACCAAAGGATAAGTATTTCCTTCATGTCATGCGCGGTCCTAATGAGTATCGACTCGGGGCTTTACTGGAAGAAGAGACATTGGAGGAGTCGGATGTATAGGCAGGATTAGAGGAGCAGTATGAAGACGGACTACAACCATCAACGTGTCGTCGATCTCGTTCCAAAGTGACCTAGGAAGCTAATGAATTGCATGTACGAAGAAAACGTTTTATCGAGGTCTGGTGACATTGGCCTCCCATGCTTCTTATCTTTGATCGATATATATATAAATATCAACATCTTCTTTCTATCTCGAACGGTTTGTAAACGATTGATTATCATTCCATAACTTTGAGGGCTTTATGCTAATGGCATTGGCGCACTGGTTAACGCGAGCACAGAAGAAGCCCGACACTCTTACTGGGACTGGTGGGGCGATTCTGACATTCAGGGAGGATAGCAAGATACAGACCACAAGTAACATAATTTACACCTTCGTCAACTGGACGTACTTGGGCAATATCACCTTGGCTAAGTACCTTCAGAGAGACAAGATAGAAAGAGAGCTCGGTCGCACCCATAACAGACACTATTGTCACCTCTGTAATATCCTGCCACCTCACCGATAAGTATCGAACAAGCGCCCTGCTCCTATCATCTGAGCAAAGCAGTGACGGTGGCTGTGTGATTGAGCTTGTAGTACATCAGAGAATTCTACCGATTGTCAGGGGTTTATGGACCCCTTCATCTTCTACCCTCAAGTTGACCTTAGCCTTCTTTACGATACCTTGCAAGGTACCTGCGAATCCAGCTTTCCAGGGTAGTCGTAGACCGATCTCACCGGCCGCTGAATTGAGCATCGATCTGGTCTTTGTGCGTGGTATACAGTAGTGCGTCGCGATCGGCCTTTTGATAAGTAAGGAGGAGGAGCTGGTTCCCTCTCATAACAAGACGTTCACGCTCAACAAGACAATTATGTCGATCAGTATGACAGCAGTCGGAGTACTTCCCGAACTCCATCGCCCGGCGTCGGTCATGAGAGATAGAACAGATACAGTCACAAGTCTAATGCTCACATTCGATCGATTCTCGCAGTTTTCTTCATTGCCTGATCGGTTATCGCGGCAGGCGCAACTCGAAACTTGGACGAAGTGAATGTATGAGGTAGATGCGTACGCTTCTGCCAAGAGCCCGCTTTTGAGTAACGAGAAGGAAGTTCTCCTCTCCGGAAGCTCTCGCTGCGTTTCCTTCACTGCGCTTCCTTACTACCTTCACCTATCACGTACGACAAAGACGACGATCACTTTCATCAACGATTTGTATTCTCCCTCCTCTTGTCTTGTCTTGTACATACGTATACGTTCTGGTGATAGACAAGATGAAAAAGAGACCTCCGGACAAATCATCTAGTCACAGGCCACACCAGACAGTCGGATAGTAACAGTGGGGTTCCATCCATTGTAGTGAATTATCAACTGTCTTTTTTGCCCAGACCAAAATGGAAGACGCATGTGGTAAACGCGATTTCTTTGTGCTATTGATAATCCATCTGTCCATAAAGCCATAACATTAGGTTCTACTTAACAACGGCAGTACAGAGGTATGCTGCCAATCAATCAAGCCAGTAATCTCGCCGGTGTCGGCGACGAAGATATTGCTAGGCGAGATATCTGGATGACGAATCGTCGGTTTGGTTAGCTTGGCTTGCTCCGGAACGAGTAGTCGGGGCGAGATTTATTACATAATCACGCAAAACCTGTATTTATACATCCGGGCTGACCTCCCGATTGTCGTGGAAAGCTCTGTAAAGTGGTTCGCGAGGATACCTAGGATTGGCAAACTTACTGACGCACAGGAAACTGCCACCGCTGCGAAGCTAATGCTGTCAACAAACCTGCTCCATCAATCGAGCAGGGTAAACAAAGGGGCATCGGAAGCATCCGTGAGGATGCCTAGCCAAAACTTAGACTACGTTGTGCAAGCACACGAAGCAAGGACACGAAACCAAATTGACACAAAACAAGGAAGGACACGAGAAGCAAAACGCGAAAGCAGGGGTGTAATAATTGATCATGGGTCTCATTGAGGCAATTGCTTATATTGGCGCTGCAAGGCACATACATGTAAATAACCGAGTAGCTAGCAACGTCACGCATATAGTCGTATGTCTGAAGTGTCTCGAACAGACCCCACAGGGCTGAGCAGCCTTACGGGGAGTGATCAGAACAGAGCATCCACCGCAATTTACAAAACCCTTCTCCAGAGATGGAGCGAACCCAGTCCGGAGGTGCAGAGCTGCAGCAGCTTATGCACTCCTTCTAGATGCTTAAGATTGTACTTTCAATCAATTTCGACATGATCCTGAAACGGCCAGTTCTCCTTGATCTCTTGTCGCTCTTCGTCTGTATCTGCCGCGTCAATCATCTGTTGTCTCACATCTTCTGCCCTGGCTTTGGCCTGCTCGTACAGCTCAGATGATACCCAGCCGTCTATATTTGTGGTAAAGCAATCGCGCAGTGTTTGCATCTGTGCATCCGCTTCCTGTTGTTTCTCGTCAATCGCGAGACATTGAGTAATCTCCTCTTCAGTGTAGTTGATAGGAAGAATTCCTCTCTCATGAGGGAGTGTCGTATCGTGCCAGCATCTTGACAGCTTGATGATCTCGGCTTGCAGGGAAGTATTGTCTCCTTCCCATGGTCTCGCAGCTATGTCATACAACTTATTCGCCATAACAAGATGCGGCTTGCCAATTGCCTCGAAGTGGGGTTTGTTGTGACGTTCCGTATATCCAACATAGAAATAATGCATCTGTCTTCTGCGATATGTCTCGAGTGCAGAAATCTGCTCGCTCTCTTCCATATCATCGAAGTTCTCTGGCAGTTGAGGAGCCAGCAAGTTCTCAGAGTCTTCATCGCCCCAGTTCTGGAAGTGTTTAGGAATCTTGGCTTGCAAGAACAATGGCAGCACAGAAGTATGCTGCCAATCAATCAAGCCAGTAATCTCGCCGGCGTCGGAGACGAAGATATTGCTAGGTGAGAGATCCGGGTGACGAATAGTTGGTCTGCTTAATCTGGCTTGTTTTGGAACGAGCAGCGGAACGAGATTCAGGTAATCACGCAAAACCTGCATCTGTACATCCGGGCTGACCTCCCGATTGTCGTAGAAAGCTCTATAAAGTGGTTCGCGAGGATGTCGAGGACTGGCAAATTTCTCGAGCCAGGCAAGCTCCCTTTCACCTACTGATTTCATGACATCCTCGCAGTGCAGCCCTAATCCTCGTTAGCACAACGCCAGCCTCTGCAGATTTTCGTATTGACTGACATGGCCCACGGTTCACAAGCACCACATCCCGGTGCCCATACCACCATAAGTATTCGCTTGAAGGACCAACGGAGAATTCGTTCTCGCCTGTGTAGGCAGTTTCGATAGGCACTTGGTCGATGCCTTCTTGGGAGTCTAGGAAAATCTTGTGGTAGATACTACCACTGGCAGGTAATTGGATCTGAAAGAGTCTCTGCTCGATCTCCACGATCTTCTCCATCATGTTCTTCCTTTCTGACACCGACATTCCATACCATATATGCTCCAGTTCTTGGCCCTCTGCCTTAGCCATGATCATATATGCTGACCCCACGGCGTTTTCGGCAGAGGACGCCCAAGCGTACAGCTGAGGGACAGGAATACCATGCAGCCGTAGAAACTGCATGGTCGCAACCTCACTTGCGATTCCAAATGATTGTGGCAATGTGCATGGATAAGGTAGACGAGCGATGACAGTAGTCTTATCCTCAAATACTGCTTCAAAAATCCGGTATGAGCCTCCCTCGGCGATCTTGGAAAATGTAGAGACAGCATCGATTTGTTTATTCACAGACTCGACGATGATTTGAAGCAAAGCTCTAGCATCAAAGACCATATGTCTCTCAGCGCGTCGAGTGTGCTCGTTGTATCTTGACGTACACTTGGTCAGTGAAGTCCCAAGTTTTCATGATCATGTTGGACCTACAGCCATCTCCCAGACGTGTAATTGAAGAACGGATGATGTACGTCACTCTTGTCAGGGATACTCAGATGCATCGGTAGCTTCGACTTGTCTCGTACTGTTGACAATGTGCGCCGGAGGGGAGTGACAGTCTTTGGTGAGTGATGTTTTCGGAGACGGAGAGGTGAGGCCAAAGCTTTCGCTCGGTGCAGCATCGCTTATGATGAAGACAGATCGTGATTATTGAGTGCGTGCAGCAGCATACGACGTTCGATCCGTGCAGTCAAGGCGCTCGAGCAATGTGTTATCAGAGAGTCTGGTGCAAATCAGCGGCAAGAATAATGTCAATAAAATGGACTCGACTGGTGTCAGTCACAGGAACGGTTGGTCATCACGGCGGTGTTTATTTCGAGCTGGTGATCGTGAAGGATGACGTCAGTCCAACCACGTGATGTTTCGCATAATCAATACGGTTACATCCTGCAAATGGGAGACAACCGTAAGCGCTGGCCTGGGATGCAAACTCGCCTAAGACTGCGTCAACATATCTCAGCGCATACCTTGACGACGTGTGATGACCGAGATCATATTGAATCTGAAACAGCTGCAGGCGACCCCCTTGGTCGAGCCAGCTGGCGCTTGCTGAGGTTGATTAGCGCTTGCCACATGCCGCTATCTCTTTCGTCAAATCGATATTCTTCTCTCGTTCTTGCGGATAGTGGAACAAGCACTTACGATCCTGTGTATCACACTGCATTAGTCTGCCGCAAGATCGGGACCCGTCGAGTGATGAATGCAGCCCCTCGATTGATGGAGTGGGCCCAAGTGCTCTACCAATACTGATGTGGACTGTACAGTTCTTTTCGCAGCTTGAGGTTATCACCATTGTGCATATATAAACCAACTGTACAGCACCCAGAAGCGCGATTCTTAATAATTCTCAGCAGCGCTGACACAGTTCTTTCCCAACCTCTCTCCTCGAGAAATCTCCAAGCACAAAATTCGACTTCAAAATTTGCTGGATCAAACATGAACAAAGTGTTCTCGAAAGCCAGCGACGCCGCCACTGCGGCTTCGAAAAAATTCACCAACGTATCCGTCAATAGAGGAAAGACCGCCTTTCCGAAGGCACCAAAAGACCTTGAGAGTCTAGGCATTCGCTTTGACTTTGACGGAGAAATTCAACGTGACGGTCTCACATACAACAAATTCCAGGTTCAGCCTAATAGTGGCAAGGTCCCATCTGGTGTTCGTGATTGGCGCGATAAGAATGGTGGAACACACGCAGTGATGGGTTCTCTATTTGTCAAAAAGGATGGTGATGCAGACGACGTCAAAACAGGCTTCGAGGACTTTGAGAAAGACTTCAAAAGGTATGCTCTAAGCTTTCGCTCTGTGTTACATACTGATATCGATTCCAGCAAATAAAGGAAGTGTTGAAGCGGGACTGTATGAACAAACGGCTCAAGAATGAAATGTAGTCTCGAGTTGCACGCATTTTTACCAGAGGCAACTGTCTCTCCTCTTCTTACAACGCCTACGTGTTGCGCTCCACTCACCTCTCTCTTCCTATGCCCTTCCTAGCATTCTCAAGGACGCTGACGGATCCTCAGAATTTTGATTCACTAGATGTCAGATGCAAATATAAACACTTGTCCACCATCGCTCCGTCAAACCTCCCACTCGTAGTATCACTCGAAAGTTGAACTCATCTAGTATGCAACGCGTGGAAGTGATATACAAGCTCAAGGACCCTAACTCAAACGTTAACCATTTGGCAAATATACTCAACACCATGGTTCGCATCGACCAGTCATTTCGCGGCTTGTATGTACAGTAGATGAAGATGACCAGACAGAGAATCCGAAGGTCCTACAAGTAAGTTGAAGCAGCGAAGTCAATGATGGTATCCGTAGATGGCATCGTGCAGGATTTGAGTGCGAAGTTGCAGAACGCCATGGAGTGATGAAGACAGGATGGACACTAGAGGAAGCTTGTATGTATTGTGGGGGCGTTCTTCGACGAGGAAAGACGTGATTGCAAGACTGCGAGTCGAACGTACTGGGAGAGGGATGTTCGGTGGTATACACGAGTCGTGGTTGCTAAAGCTGCACAGGCTGGCTATAGTCTAGCCAGAGTACTGGTTACAAATAGATAGCGAAAGGCAAACAGGTCACCCACGTTGTGATGTATGGAGAATGACCGCGTACACGCTCATAACACAACGAAGACAAAAACTTTCTTCGCTCTCAGCCGAAACAACCAACAAACACTTCTGTCGCGCATTTGTCGATAGTGACAAGGCTTCATCCGCCAACAGTCAAGACGCTATACACTCGACAGTCCACTCCGTGCTTTCGGCTGCCCTGCAACATCCCCGCAAAGCAATGACGCTAGGTGCACGGCCTGCCTACACAACCCAGAATAGAGCGCCATCAACTGCCAAACGACTAGAGGGTTCTCGATCACAAAATTGTCCACATCGTAGGGTTTCCATCGCCGTACAGGACTTTGGACGATACATTTCTTGGTTAGGCTAAGCGTGGGGCTCGCAGTAGTTTTGTATCGTGGTATCGAAGGTCCTAGGACATCCCTCAGTCCCGTGTTTAGCGTGATCGCTGTAAGGATCATCGTGTAAGGAGGAGACACTGTAATTTATTTCCTGCGGCAATCGAAGATGTATGATTCCACTAGCGCCCCTGAATTTCTTCGTTCTCGTTACCAAGAGTGTGTATGTCTCTTCACGGGCGTCGATCAATACCGCACAGCATAAAGAAAATTGTATACGATACGACGGAGCACCGCAACGATAGCTCTCATGATTATCTTCCACCAGGCGCCAAAGTCATGCCTTATGTAACAGGAAGCGGAGGCGAGGAGCTGAAACCAAAGTGTCTACTCAGCATAGAAAGACTGCGCCCAATCTGCGCCTTCTCTGCGCCTCAATACAGCCACAAAATTCGTGATCAGCTCAGCCTTGAACCAGATACCCGTTCTTACTGTCTCGATATCTCTTCTCTGACAGTGGCAGTAACCAGTAAGCGACCCTGACTTGGACAAAAGACACGGAAAACTCCCACGCCAGAGTACAGCGATGAGCATGACACCGCAATCCATGAGCAAGCGCGGCCGACTCCGCAGGCTCTTCACGTCCTCCTTCTCCTTACCTACCAGTTCTACACCTACAACTGCTCAGACAGCACTGCGAGGCTCTGCAGGCTCGGGAAATCCGAGTGCTATTCCCACGAACGCACTCGAAACATCCGCTGCAAAAGACAGGAACACGGTGCGAAATCTGCAACCCGCAAACGTCATCGGTATCGACGCTGCGATTGCCGAAGCATATACCTATGCAAGTGAGCTTCAACAGCTTTGTGCCAAGACGAGATGGTCGTGGAACTATAAAGGTCGCGAGCTATATGTCTCTGATCAAGTGGACAGAATCGCGCACTTTCTGGACGGGTTCAAGTCTGTGAGAGACGTAGTCGCTAATGCCGACCCTGTCCACGTCGGACTACCTTGGGCGGAAGTTTGGGCCATGTTTGAGGTAAGTGTCCTACATGCAGCTGGCTTCTTGTCTACAAGCTGACCGACAACAAGGTTACTCTTCCAGAGGGTACAAAACGAGCTGTCTCGGTTACAGGGATGGAGCTGTCCCTGTACATGAGCAACCGACTGGAAGTTTACCTAAAGATCTACGCCCACGCACCCCTTTCGCCCGCATTGGCAAACTTCCGGCAAGCTCTTGTAGATATGTGTCGGTATTTACTGAACTCTCTAGCGCAAGCCATCCGCGAGAGACACGCTCCCAATACCGCAAAAGCGCTATGGGGCTCCGAGGACCTATTGCGATGCAAGGCGGAATGTGATAAGTTATGTCTGAAAGCTATTGAAGAGGCAAGACTGCGTGATGGTGAGAATCTTGTTACTAGACCACAAAGCCTGCAAGAGATACATCACCTTAAGGCTAACCTCACCGAGCTATCAGACAGGGCAGATCTGGATAAACTCATCACTGCTAAAGAAGCAACGTATGACTCATCTGCGGAAGGTGATCTCCCCAGATGTCTTCCAGGGACCCAAACCGACCTCCTCCGCAGGATAAACACTTGGACTGCAGATCCACTAGGCAGAAGGATCCTCTGGATAAGTGGTAGGGCCGGTATTGGAAAGTCTACAATATCACGAACTGTAGCAGAGGCACTCGATAAGGACGGGCGTCTCGCAGCTTCATTTTTCTTCAAGCGCGGCCGTGCTGACCGAAGCCCCGCGAAACTGTTCTTTCCCACAATTGCCAAGCAGCTTGTAGATAAGGTCCCAGATCTGAGGCATGCGATTGCGTCTGCACTTGAGAAAGATACTTCGCTCTGTAAGAGGCACATCAAGAAACAATTCGACGGATTGTTGTTGCAGCCCTTTCAAAGCAATCTCGCCAGTCAAGCACTCTTGGAAGGTTACTTTCTGGTTATCGACGCGCTCGATGAGTGTGAGAAGTTGGAGCAGGTCGAGAGTCTGTTGAAGCTCCTAAAGCGGCTTGAAGATGTCACAAGATCGAGGCTTCGAATACTGGTTACAAGCAGGCCAGGTCCACCGCTTATCCAGGGCTGTAGACCTTTGTCGAGCAGCCTCCTTCGAGAGATACAATTTGAGGATGCTCAGGTCGAGCCCATCTGGTCAGACCTCGAAATTTTCTTCAACCACGGGCTCGCTCAGATCGGAACGAGGTATCCGAGACTAAACCCTTTCGGCTCGCTGCCAACAGATTGGGCTAAACCACATGACATCAAGCTACTGGTGAACAAGTCACA